>VMBQ01002328.1:0-31633 GCA_007657795.1 Dreissena rostriformis
ACATGATATCTTACAGGAAGCGTAAGTCTGGCGTTAATTCTATATTGGATACAGCTTTATCGTTATCTAAGCCACTTTCCAATATCGTGAAGAAATATGAACAAGTGTGTGCGGTTACCATACGGATGTGGCATGAACGTTTGAATATACACTAAAGTATATTTGTAATATGTAAGTTCTTCTTTTATAAATTGATTTCTACAGTAGTTATATTTTTACAGTTACCAAATAATAGTTATGCAATTTAATTAAATGACGTAATTGTGTGTGAGTCCATGAGCTTAGTATCTAATATAATAATATTTATATTACAAAATATGAACATAGAAATCATGATACTCTTGCTAGCTTCCATAAGTCTTTTGGTTCATGCAAGTGACTAAATGCCTATACACTGCTGGACTATCCATACACCACTATACATAAATGGTAAACGATTTGGAACTCAAAGTATTCAGGTTACAACGGAATTATCTATCATAGGTTTTCTTCTTATCGGCATGGCTCTTTTTCCATTCGTTAGTGTTTTGTGTTGTTGTTTTTGGTGGATTTTTCTTCGTTAAGGCAAATGGAAAACTAAATTAATAATATTATAGCAAACAATACAAATCCAGAAATTATATTATGTAATAACGTCTCATTCTTATCAACGACTCTTCTTATGGGCTACTAACTATATAGATACAATAATCAAAACTGGAACCCCCAACTTGAAGCGGTCAACGCAATGGATTGGAAGTTTACGCTGATACAAGTTGTAAGATACAACACAATTTTAAATATAAAACATAACGCTTAATAGATAATAGTTAATAAGAAGTTTTCTTTTTCAAAACCGTGAAGTTATAGTTAAATCAAGCCTTTAATGTGAGTATAAAAAAAAACATTATCTAACACATTTTAATGTTTGTCACTCTATGTTTATATGTACCGTTATGTTTAATTCCTAGCGCGAGGCTCATTTGTATCATGATCTGTCCAGTGTATATCAAAAGCGTCACAATCAAACAGTCTATTAGTCGCCATTTATTTCGAACAACGACAACACAATGGTTAGTGCGCATCAATAAACGCTACGAAATTCAAGGTTAAAAAAAAGATTAATGCTTGTATGTTAAAATCAATGTGTATACAAATATAAAAGAGCAGCAATACATAATTAAAAAACGGACTTTATCATTTTAATGATTCATGAAACCATTTCGTCAAATTGAATTACTTGTTTTTGTCTTATACAATTTGGAATGTTGAAGCAGTGGGAAGACAAAGAGTGTAACAAATAGATTAGGTTTAAAAGCGAAAAACACAATGTCGGAAAATTGAAGCTACACATAATAAATGTACAAGTTAAAAGGCAACCAAGAAAAAGACTGTTAACGTATTGAACAAATTTTAATAAAACAATATGTAATATGTTGATGTCAAAATTAATAGTATGAAATCCTCAGGATTATGTATGGTCGGGATCGTAAGAAGATCTTGTGATGTGTGCTTTGTCTACATTGAACCAATTGTCCATGGCTTCTCTATTGCGTCTGTACTACGTTGCTAGTCATATAGCAAGCCAACGATTGTATTGATAACATTTATAAAACAAATTCTATGTTCTTATAGAATAAAATAAAATACATGGAAAACTTTGACAATGAATATTATTATCTGTTTTGAATAATAATCGTCTAGCGTCCCATTGAAGTGATTTTTTTTCAAAATAACTGTAAAGTTTTTACTACATAATAATGACAACGTTCACCTTAAGAACAACACAACACCACAGACCGGATAGTTGGAGTTATACTATCTCAAGCCCAAATAACATTGTCTTTGCAGAAAACATTTGTCTATATGGAAAGTGTGGATGGCACACAAGCAGGAGGAAAGTTTGTGCCTTCAAAAATGACATCTTATAGGAAGCGTCAGTGTGGTGTAAATTCGTTATTAGAGGCATTTAATCACTTGCCTATTTGTTGAAGAAATGCGAACACGTGTTTGCGGTTACCATACTGATGTGACGTGAACGCCTGAATATACAATAAACTATATGTGTAATAAGTAAGTTTTTCCAATTCCATTAATAAAACATATAAAATAATCGTAAAACAATTTAATTTAATAATGTTAATGGGTTTGCGGTGATGAGCTTAGTATATATGGTAATAGTATTTATATAATAACATCTGAATAAAGGAATATTGAAACTCAAGAAATTATCAGGAGAGAAATTCGTGTTACCTTCCATCAGTCTTTTGGATCTTGCAAGTGACGAAAATGCCTATACAATAATTGACTATTCATACACTGCTAATTATAAACATGACCAATCCGTCTAATGGGCCTTACATGTTATTTTGTCTTTGTGATCATCTTTTAGAAGTCGCCCGGAACCATTCAACAACAACAGGATGCGTAAAGTTGAACGAGAATTTACACTGATCAAGTACTATTAGTAATTATTATTTATATGTTAAGCTTTTTTGCCACTGGTGTCTTTTCTCCACTAACCTGCATTGCATGATGGTAAGTACTATTTTTATTTTTCGCCATCATTTACATAAAACGCTTTCTCGTAACATTTGCAAATCTCTATAATGTCTGAAGAACATATTTTGTACATGCTCTTATTGTTTGCATCATTTCAATATTTTTTAGAATGCTTATGAATGATTTGATGAATAACACGTGTTAATCTCAACTGTATGTGCCTGCCTACGTATTCGGGCATGAACGTAGAAACTACATTACAAAGTGTGCGCATGTTACTGAACATACATGTGTAAACACAATGTTGCGAATGTCTAAAGTTACAATAATTTTTATTTATGTTAAATCGTGGCTTTTTATACAACTACAAGACATAATACTTGTTTAGAAATAAGGTCATTCTTCCGCGGACAACATTTACGTATTTGCACATTTTCCAAAAAGCCGGAATGTGTGATAAGGTATAGTCACAGAGGCAAGGCGACGCCAGTGAGGTCCCACCTGTAAGCACAAAATGTACATTGCCTCTATTGGCATCAGCGAACTGTTCTGATAAATCAGTCTCTAAACTTAACATAATACTCTTGTCAATTCACCGGTGAACCATATAACAAATTGTCAGTTATAAACAATAAGATAACAAGGAACAATATAAAATATGCTATATCATGAAGCTATTCGCAGTGTGACACAGTAGAGGTGAATATTCGTTCCAAGACAGTGAGTGACCTAGTAATTATTGTTTGCTAGGTTTGTTTGTGTTTTTTGTGTATTTTTTCTGTCGTCAAATGTAGATCTTCCGTTTTAATTAATTGACAATTGGGAGAGTTTTTTTTTGTAATTGCCTTCCAGCTGGTTTTATCCCCTAAAGAATAGCAATGACTTTACCAAGAGAGTTGTCCCTGTGGTGATCATTTTAATGATGTGTTGGTCCTTCTGTCTTTCGGATTGTCCTAGCTCCTATTTGTATTTGGTAAATTGTCTTCAATAAATAAGCTGTGGATCTTAACGAGAGTTTCTCTCCTAATGAGTTATCTGACGTTTGAGGAATTATATTTTCTTAGCTTTATTGATCATAGAACGACAGTCAAATCGATCGCGTAACAACTCATAGATAGATAGATAGATTTATTTCGGAATAGGAAGCATATACATAGTTCACAACATACTATAGAACAAAATAAGCAATTATTAAAAACAATATCATGTACAATAAACTATGACATGCTCACCAACACCAAGGATAACACAAAAAAGAGCAAGCTCTTATTTCCATTGTGGTCCTTAGTATTGGTGGCATGACAAAAAGAGGCAGACCTTAAACATAACGATGTCCATAGTAACATAATTATTTAATGAAATAAAATATTCATATCACCGTTCAATTGAGATCCAACTAATAATCACAGTTGTGTTCAGAAAAAATCACAGTAGCTAGAAACTATGATCAATTGATAATATTATCAATTATTGCAACAAATAAATATATAGACAGTTGTAATTTAATGAATGATCTAAATTAAATATATCATGGTGGCTAAAATTTGTGTTTTTAAGTTAAAGAAAAGAACTAATAATTATTAAAAATATAAACCTAAGCCGGAGTAAAAATGTGCTTATTAAAAAGGAAAAAATACGCATATATAAAAACTTAAATATTATTCATTAAATAACTTGTAATGGCAACCTTAATGGTATTTGACCTCGGGTAAACAATACCCACCCTTTTTACTAAGCCTAGTGTTGTAATTATGCATAGAATTTTGGGAAACAAAGTGCTCACTCATGTAATCTGGAGAAAGGCCATTTCTTATTTTGAAGACATGACATAACATTATTTGATTACCTCTCATGTGAACTGGTAACCAGTTGAGGGCCTTAGAGTGATGTAGGTCAATAGTCGATGATTGGTCATCGTATAGACTTAACATCCTTCGAACCTATTTGAGCAACTTGTATTTGATTTTCTACTACTCTATATTTTTCAATAGGACATTTTACCCAATCAAAAACGCGATTCCATTCGGCAGTTTAATGTATTAATTCAATCATTTGCAAGTTGTTTATATTATATCTAAGCTTAACGCGATACAGATTATGCGGTGAGTTTACGACAACAACAATCGAACATTGTCCTAGGAAAACCTAGCGCTCTTCATTTCGTTTGAATGAAATACATTTCGTAATAAAACTCTTACCAAATAGCAGTCTGAAAAGTGTAAAAGATCGAAATTCGTCACTGGGATCAGTCTACAGATATACACGTCACATGTTGAAATACAAAATTCCAAACCGAAAGGAAGTGTTGTTGACCACTCGAACTTATCGACAGCGGCAAGTAATGTAATTTTAAAAAATAAGTATTTATATTGTAGCTGATAAAAGCACTAATTGTGTTCAGAGAATTGTATGTGAGTGTTTATTTCAAAGTTTACGATGCCCTGCTGCCAATGAGTTTGAATTATGTGAGGACCCGGAGTTTGTACAAGCACCCCATCTTAATTAACTGTTCGATTCACGAACGTTGGGGCAAATATTGAATTATAGCTGCAAATTCAAGCCATGTAATTGTTATTGAAAGATATGTTTAATTTTGTTGTGGTTTTTGTGTTGTGGGTGATGCCGAATTACCCAAATAAACCCCACCTGTCCGGTATTGTACCCCCAACCAAACTCACATGCTTTCGGGTGCGTGGATTGAAAGCGGGTCGCCTAAGTAAGATCGCGTGTACCAACCTCTGCGCTTTCCGGACATCCTTGAGGTTACAGAAACGTTCACGCCTTGCTGAAATAGCATCAGCCCCATTACGCCTTTCAAACGAACGATAGTATGGCATCAATCAAATTTACTTTATTATTATAATTTAATATAATTCTTCGTTTCTCCGACACAATGTAAATAACATTGTGAGCGAGAAGCTAGGAGGCGTTATAAGCATGTTACAGCATGGCGTCTGAGAAAATTGCAAATTTGATTAACTACGTAATTTATTTTCACTGACACTAGCGTTTATCTTCTTTCTTTATAAATGTCCTCGATGTTGTATTGGAATAATGTTTGATGTCTTTCAAAGTGCGGATATATGTTCATGTTAAGGGGTGCTGGTTTGGTTAAGATTGGAAACAAAATGAAATAATTTGCACATTTCAAGGCGATGACGCACGCTTTTATTATGTTTTGTGTTAAATATTGCGTCGTGCCGTTTGTCCTGTGTCCAATAGGCAATAGGCAATTTTTAAATAAAGACAACCGGAGGTTTACAAGAACTTCTTTTCTGATAATGTTTCTGGTGTTAAATATTTTGGTTTACTTGAACGATCAATGCAAAATTGTCGAAGCGTTAATCGGATGAAAGCGTTAATTGTTGTTTATTACGCCATATTTATATTTTCCCATAACATTTGGTGAGCAAAAACGAAACAAAAAACAGAAACTGAGTTAAATTCACCAGAGGCGCATCTGTCAATCAATGTTCTCCTTGTTCTTCTAGCAACTGCATGCGAGTCTTCAGAAAACAAATTTCACTGACATGGCACATATGAGTTGGAGAAAACACTTACAATTAACGTCAATTTTTAAACTGTCTCCAAGATATTTCTCCAAATACGAAACATTCGAAACGTCTGTTTTGTTCAGTCCTTAGAGGGCCCACGTGAGCATTACATTGGAAGACAATTCTAGCAATATAAGCTTGGTATAAAGATGTTTTCAGGTCAGAAACAGACACATGCAACACAAGATAAACGAACAACAAATAAACGTTAAAAGCCTGTTTGTACTTCGATTAATACTTACTTATGTCAACAAAGTCGTGAAGTAACCTAAGTACACTTTACATACATACCGATATGATTTTATACACAAAATAATCGGTTTGTGTCTATATTTTGAATAAAGGGGTTATCAACCCAATCTTAATAAAATAGTTGTAGTTTTTTTTTCAGTGACTATTTGAGTCGCGTTCTGAGAAAACTGGGCATTATGCATGTGCGTAGAGTGTCGTCCCAGATTAGCATGTGCAGTCCGCACAGGCTAATCAGGGACAACACTTTCCGCTTTTATGACATTTTTCGTTTAAATGATGTCTCTTCTTAGCGAAAATCCAATTAAGGCGGAAAGTTTCGTCCTGGACTGTGTGGACTGCACAGGCTAATCTGGGACGACATTTTACGCACATGCATTATGCCCAGTTTTCTCAGAACACGACACATTTATTAATAACCATACTGAACTGACTGCTTATACGATTTGAAACTTCTCAAAAGATAAACTACGTTATATCTTTACATTGTCTCTAAATTACGAATGTACATACACGGGATTCTTTTACATCTAAATGTTTTTTATGTTCGTTGATATTCAGCTTTAAAGAAATGGAAATACCAATAAAACATGGTCTGTTGTTACTGTAGTTTTCTATAAATTGAAATATCTGAAACAATGAGATATGATACAGGATTCAAACAAGTATCATCGTGTGTGTTAAGTTATTCAAAATAAGATGTTTGTTTAGGATTCATTAGTTTGAACTTACACACGTGTTAACATATACATGTTTTATTAAAGAACAATAATTTGAACATTAATTCATTATTGATTATATTTCTATCCCAATGTTGTTTTGTTTCGTTTTTTTTTATAACATTTTCCTCTTTAAACCTTTTACATTTCAAGTAAGCTCGCTCGCAGCAATATTTTTCGAAAACATCAACATTAATACCAAACAAAACAATGAAGTGGTTGTCTCTTTCTTACTGTTGATATAAGTCAATATTATGTGTTTGTGTCCGTTTTCTGTCTTGTAAAAGTTAAGCCACGTTTTAAATTATGAAAATGAAGTTTTCGGAATAATAACATATCTGATATCTCGAGCTATCTATATGTCTGGGTGAATCGAAAATGGTACTACATCAGGGAATACAAGTTTATGTTCAGTGCATGAAAACAATCACGAAGAGACATTCATGACGAAACACTAGCATTAGTTTTGTCGACTTAATAAACATGATTATAAGTTTCTCCGTCGAATGTTTCTATTTTACAATAATAAGAGCGATACGTTACATATCACATTTCATTACAAGTGGCACGTTTAACGTTTCTTCGTGTCACTGTATACTGGATGAAGAGTTTAACTAATATGTGAGATAGCGATCCATGGTATAATCAAACCTCTTTACGCTAACAGTGCGATGGGACTACAGAAGGTCGTCGATTTTTAATATAACATAAATCACAATACTTTGAATCAAATGCATGTTTGCATTACTCTATCACTGTTAGTACCCAATGTATTATGTTTCGTTACGATTCAAACGTAGTACATGGAAAATTGTAACCAAAAGGCCAATCTGCCAGACGTATATATAAAATCTACAAGTTACTAAAGAACATTGAATTAGAAAAATTATGAGTTGGGTATTTTGCTCATAATGTCAAGTCGAAATATTGAAATTCATGCTTTCAAAACCAAAACAAATTTAAACGTGTTTTACTACATTAATATTAGGTATCTATGTTAATAATTCCATCCCGTTGGTAAATTGTCATTGTGAATTATATGGACTTACTAAAATGACTGCGGATATGACCTCACACCGTGTCTGCAAACTGATTATTGTCTGGGACTGGAGACAGGATGGTAAATGACTGCAAATTAATAGTATGTCCTCCTGACCGAATTACAGACGTGTCATCGAAGAAGGAAATGGTCGTTCCAGGATGGTGTGTTTTGGATTGAAGCTAATATCCATCACAGTTTGGAGTGGTGATGGCACAACTCATGTAAGAAACTATTTGCGTTTACAAGGAAAACTAATGATTGAACCATTTACGTACATGTCGTATGTTCAACCATCACAATAACAGTAATGCTATCTCAATAAAACGTACACCATTCACAGTATACAGAAACATGTTTTGGAAACACGAGTTTTTGAATTCAATTAACGAGCCATGTAAACCTTGAAAAAGTATTTCTTGCCAATACAAACTTCGTGACATACTGCTACTTATCAATAATTTGCTTTGTACATAATTCAAACTAAATGATATGTCAACTTATTTCCCCTTGCAGCTAATATCTGCCAAACTAAGTAAAATAGGAGTATACTGCATTTAACGTTACACGACACAGTTTTAAAGAGCTTATAAATAGACGGAAACTGTAAGATTTTGAACAAATGTATTAAGATCTTTCTCTTAAAATATATTTTGTATTGAAGTTCATTTGTGTATATGTTAAGTGATATAACTGGTAAAGAGACAATGTTACGATACTTTTCAATATAATATTAATCCCATCGTGGCTTTACGAAGGAACAATGTTAAACCTAAAACATGTTGTTTGTATCTGACAAGCTTCCGAAAGCTGTTTAAGATGTATTTAAATATCTGACAAATTACTCTTTATTTTTAATTATATGTAATCCGTTATTATAGCCTTAAACAGTGACCGGTTAAGCAATTAAATTCATTTAGTTGACCGGCATTCAGATAGTTAAGCAAGTAACGTAAATTATAAATGATGTTGCATTGTTGAAAACTTGAATTACACTGTTAGTACTTGAAGATAATAATCGTTCCAGTCAGTGCCCTTACAGTGATGCTTTCCTTTTTATCTGCATACGTCACCTTTAATTTGGGAACAAAGTCCTGGATTGCAGTTTAAATTGCTATGATCTTCCAGTCCGGAAGTTATCATCAAGTAACTGATCGATGTCTCCAAAAACAAAAAAAAACTAAAATATATATAATGATTTACGACTTACTTGTGTTTTAAAGTTGACAACTGTGTTTTGGCTTACGTTCTTCGATCTTTAAATGTCAGCTTTAAAAGATTATAAACGTTCAATTGAGTAAGGAATTTATTTTGTTTTCACTGCTGTTCTAACATAGCACGTATGGGTCGAGAGAAGCTGGTTTTCATGTTGCAAATAAATCGGTAATTTAATATATCTTCATTGTCTTGTAAAGTACTTATTTTTTAACACAGGAAATGGAAAGAGCCATTGCCTGCATTTAATAAAATGCCTTATTTTCTAAAGAAAGTTAATTTAATCTAACTTATTTTCTGCGCGTAGGCTTATATTACAATGTTTGTTAATGGTTTATTGGCGGTGATCCAAGAATGATCATTTTGGTGAATGTGTTTATGATGTGCCATCTATATGTTGACTTGTTTTCCATAGTGAAAGTTCCGTTTAGGTGATAATTTCCGGGCTAAGTGTGAAGTTCGGCTAGCCATTAAACCGGCTCAACCCCATTAATGCTTTGCATCGGCCGCTCTATGGCGTGGACCAGAGCTATTTATTCTGTTATATTTGCTGTCGTGTTTTATTAATACTCTTGTTTAATATAGGCAATACAATAATTTCTCAAGATACAATTTCTGTCGCTTCAGTTTTCCTATATATTAAATACGTGTTATGGTTGTTATAAAGTTATGCAATCAGCAAAGTTTCAAGTCGTTGAAGCCGGTTTTATAAATGTGTAATATGATTGTGTGTGTTATATGAATATGTGGTTTAATTATATAGTTTATCTGGCAATGAGATCTTACTATAAAGAAGGCAGATCTTGCTCATCTTCAGAATATTATACTGCTGTCATAGATGTTATTTCACGTAACTTATAATTATTTTCATAAATTCGACTATGTGTATATGTTGTTTCGTTTTGTGCCGTACTGTACCGTTTTGGCAATTGGTTCCTTGCCATAAATAAAGGACCACAGAGGTGTGTATGATAAAACTGCAATACTGCTGCAGCTTCTGGAGTTTCACTTCTTCATATTGCCACATTAATTTACTTATAAAACATTAAACAGACTGAAACAGCTAATCAAAGATCACGAACGAAATTGGGAATCAATAAGGCCTGTAGTGAATATACTGCATGATAAAAGCCTGCGCGTCTTAAAATGATTCCGTTTTCATATCCGTTACAACCTTTGTGTCAATGTAAACACCTGACTAAGCTGCATCGCATTCATTAAACGGGTTTTGTTTAATGAAATTTAATATTCTTTAGTATAAATATATTTGATTTGTTCAGAGTATAATACATACCATTCATGTCTATATCTGTGTATATCTATCCAAAACAAATTATAACATTTACTGGATAAGAGGACAAGCATCTACGATGCTTATTTGAGTTATGTTCCATGCTGGAGTTACTAGAGAAGAAACTGCAATAAGGATCAGGTAGTTCTTGATGTATTGTCGTTTCGATCTTATACGGTTTAAAAATCTTTATATGATACCTTATAGCCTATAATATAGGACATTTTATTAACAAGTGGAATGATCTCGAGGAATTTCCACTACGTTTGCAGTCATTATAACCCATTAATATATGCAAAAGAAAGAAGTTCGTGTTGTCACACACGTATGTGGGGTCATAGGGGTTGGGATCGATCCGAACCACTGTATTTATGTCAAAGCGTTTTGTTGCTGCAATGAAGCCTTATGCACGCTGAAATGTGTTGTGTTCAAGTGATAGCCGATCATCTCCAAATAGTAGATTGTTTAAAGTCAGATTTGAAAGGAAGAAGCTACGCATGTTATCACAATAAGGGCAGTTATTGATTGATTCACATTCGCTTAGTTTGGTGTTTACTTCTGTATAACGGAGGGTGTTTCATCATTAACCTGTTCATTTTCCGCAGCTAAGAGTAGGTGGTAGCTGTGTCCTATATTAACATGCTGCTCTTTATGTGTACTTATTTTTATCATCACCGCAGTCTATTTCGAGTTATGTGTTCGCAAGTAAGTATCGTTATTTAACGGAATCCATGCCACCTTGTTAATGACAACACGTACTCGGGTGGTAGCGCAAGATGCAGAAATTAGTTAGTGTAAAACATTATAATAGTGTGTATTAATATCATAGTATACGATTTACGTGACTGAGTATTTTGAATGGATGAAAACTATATGAACTGTGAATATGGACCAAATGTAAAACCATTATGACTCTCTATTGACCGTTCCTTAAAAGTTACAAGAGTTTCATTCAATTGTAGTTTGCGCTCGTTTAATTGTCTTCTGTCTTTCTGGGAAACCTGGCTATTTTCAGTTGACAGAGTATAGATTTTCTATTTTCTGTATTTACTTCGTACAGACCACACGCTAAATGCTCGAAATACAAGTACACGTATTTGAGTTCAAAGACTATTTAATTTTCAATATCTTTAGACTAAATAACGTCACAGTGGCGGCAGCATTGGTCATTTTTGGAGATGGCACAAGAGAAGGGAAAACAATAAACGTACACATACAAAACGAAAAAGCACGACCAAAACTAAAACATTAGTCCTGCCATAATGAATCTCGATCATTGTCATTTTCGTTGTTCAAGTTTGCTTTGAGTAAAACAAAAAGAGATAAGTGCTTTATATTAGAAAAGTATTCGAAACATCGAAATCAGATCCATACAATGTTAATTAATACCCTCACTTCCACAGGAGTGCAAAGAGGTTTGTCATTCAATGTAGAAAACACTGAAACTCCAGACACTCTATCAGAAGATAAATTGCTGTTGTCATCCATAACATTTATAAAAGAACAAAAACTTTAAAATAACATGATTAAAACTGAGAGCACTGCATTCAAGCGGTCATTGCAAATAATTGGGTGTTAAAATTGGTTTGAGCGCTAGCTGAACATTACACTTACCCTAGAATTAATCACAAACAAAACGCGACAGAAAAAGAAAACATGGATGCCAAAACGTGACTCGAATACTAAACACATACTTTCAGTGTCCTTAATACAATTCAAATCAAATATCGTGCGATAAAGAAATATTTCGATGTTATAATATATATTATATTCGTTTAAGCCTCTATTTGCTTTTGGATTGTCCTCCATTGCAGGCTCATATCATTATGTTTTATCCAAAAAAAACGTATGAAATAACGTAATTGATTAACCAATTACATGTCACATTAGATATAAAAGAATTGTGGGTTTTAAGATGTAATCAAAATAATTAGCCACACCCTGAGTTATCATTACAATTGGCAGCTATAAACAAAATGTATTTTGTGATCGATTGATTTAAGACGACATTGCTTTTAATAGATCAGTTTACCAAAGTGTATTGCGAAGAAAATGCTCTGATATTGATATATGTCTGTTATCCAATTTACAAAAACATGTAACAATTTCATCGTTATTTAAAGACACATATCAAACGCTAAAACGTTTTTTAAAACAATATGAGTATATTTTAATTCGTTTTTTAATACGTATTCCATACGACTTATTTCGGTAAAGACAGTACATACAATTACCGAACACTTTTTCAATACCCAGAGAACATATCCACAACCATGCAGACTGTTTTATTTGTATATTTAGCATCCCTTCAAACCCAACGCAGCATTCATCTCTTATCGAATGTCAGGTCAGAACCTTCCATTTTTATGACAGATGACAGTGAATGCTCTGCATTTCTTTTAAATTGACATTTTTACTGGGATACTGACTGTTTCTATTGTTCAGAATTTTAAAAGTATTAACCCTCGACGTTTTTTGTTTTTGCAATCCGCACCTTGACCGAAACCAAAACATCCATTATTGTAAAATACAGATAGCGTTTCTGTGGCTTCGACTTACAATGATAAAGCGTTTCTTTCTTAAGTATATGCAGTTCCACGCATGTAGGTTTGCCACTTAAATTTACATAGAATATGTGACAGAAACGATGCGACTACTAGAACTCATTGGATTTATGAAATTACTCAAAATAAAATATGTATATACAAAAAACGTTCATATCAATGGGAACGCCATATTTATGATACCAATGTGTCAATGTTATATTATGTATGTTATATTATGTATTCGACTTTTTTATGAGGACGTCGTCAATGAACACACGCCAAAAGCTTTGTTCGAACACCGTATGTACCCAGAACTTCATCGATTTTCTAGTATTCTTTACTATTCTTATTTTGTTAATCCTTAAATGTATCAAGTAAACGATGTTTATTTTAATGTCTTTGAACAGCTCAATACAACTCTTCAAACAACATGACGATGGTGGGGACTCATGATATAAGTCGCGTTCTGAGAAAACTGGGCATAATGTTTTTGCGTAAAGTGTTGTCAAAGATTAGCCTGTGCAGTTCGCACAGGCTAATCAGGGACAACACTTTCCGCCTAAATTGGATTTTTGCTAAGAAGAGACTTCATTTAAACGAAAAATGTCATAAAAGCGGAAAGTGTCGTCCCTGATTAGCCTGTGCGGACTGCACAGGCTTATCTGGGACGACACTTTACGCACATTCATTATGCCCAGTGTTCTCAGAACGCGACTCATATGACGTGATAATGAAATATTGTTTTTAGCTGTTATGCTAGAGACATGCAGACTGGCAGAATAATAATCGACGTTTGACAGAAACGTTACCAATGTCAGATTTGCAGACATATAAGTCCGAGATGCCACAAGACGCACTTTTTATAGATAGCATTTTGTTTTCGTAAGCGTTTGTCACGTCCCTGACCGTATTTACCGGATGAAACGTTTTTCATGTCACAAATAATTAAGGAGAATTTCGGAATTTCATATTCGAATAGTTCATTTTGAATCGAGAAAAGAGTAATTAATTTCAAATGAAAAAATCATTTTGATTACCTTTCGGGCAAGATTGATCAATAAAATGAAAAGAAAATATACCATATACATCATGCTATGTTTCTTGATTCAAAATATTGAAAGCGATCAAATAGAATCTATATATTATTTTATAACGAAAACTTTTTTAAAGTGTGCTTTAACAACAATATACGATATTCTTAGAAAGCAAAAATAAATTCATTTTGATTGAACGTATACATTTTAATTACGTTTTGTAACATCCTTACACTTTGATGGACAGCCATTGTTAAGTTCCTCTTTACCACTCGCATCACTAAGAGGTGCTGGTAGCTTTAATTTATAACGGCCACTTTAAATAAGATCTCGTTGATCTCGTCGTTTTGTTATATTATTGAATTTCACCTTTGGTATTAACAAGTATTTACATTCGATGCAATTATCATTTGTGCTTTCAGTGGTATGACTTTTGTCTTGGTTTTCATCCTTATAAGTCTCCTGGCATGGTTTCGGGAAGATTTTTATTGTCCCAAGCAAAGCCGTTCCAACCGCATAGTCTGAAAAAGTGAATTTCATATTATATTTGAATTTATTCAAACGTTCGCTCTATTGGCACTAACGTTGATATTTATTTATAACAAATGTCCCTAAAGCTGAATCAAGATTGGCGAGTTTGAACGCGTGTGGGGGGTGTACTTTCTAGCATATGTTCGTATATGTGTGGACTTACATTGCCATAGTAACCAGTGTAATGCATATCAATGGCGTATGGCCTATGCCCAGGTGTGCACAACTGTTTAAATAATCTATCAAATAACAGTATTAGTACTGTAGTTCAGGTGACCCGGTCACTGAACCTAAAAAATAACTATGAACGTTGTTTCTCTCATATTGCACAATTTGCAAGAAAAAGCTATATTAAGGGGTGTTGCGGCAGTTTATTTAACCAAGGATATATTTATGGCAACACCGATGCTATTATCACAACCCAATAGTTTTGTTATCAGAATCATCACACATTTATGACCGAGTAGGTTCATAATAGGTACTCAGTGGTTCGATCCCAGGTGCGGTTAACTTTTTTTTATTCTTTTTTTCTTTCTTTTATTTCACTCTTGTTTTTTTCCTGGAGCTCTTTAGTCCTGTTGTTTACATTAATAAANCAGAAGTTAGCTTTTATGACATCCACGCGTATCTTTATTGTGAACAAATGTCTTGGAAGCTGCCGTGAAGTAATGAATGTTTTATTTTTTTGTGCCTGCAGATGTATTATTGTTTCTAACTGGGTGTTCTTCCTAACTAAGTGATGTTGTTTTTCAGTGCATTTTTTGTTCTGAAGTTGATAGTTCTTGTTGGCTACGCGTTGCCTATGCTTAAGCAATGATTTTTATAAAAGACATTATATGCAAACATACTTTTGTTCTTTACTATCAACATAGAATGCTATCTTGATTTCGCAAATTTAATGCTCGTAACACAACACATGATTGAGTTCATGCATGAAATAAGCTGATTTTGATTCGTTTTAGTACTTCTTGTAAAGGAACCATGTTCCTGTTTGACAGCTTACAGAAGACCGAGACATTTAATTAACATATAAAATATTAATCAAATAAGTCACATGTTTTTATTCGAAGAATGTCATATCATACATTGATTGATTTTAAATGAACATGAAATTAAAAAAGTTATAGAATCGATAAAAGGGTAATAACTTGTTTGGGGCAACAACAATAATTATATTCTTAAAAATAAAAAGAGCAATATTAAAGTAAGCTGTTCATTCATATAATTTTCTTGACAGTTGCACACTCCCGATAATGGCATTTAACAAGCGTGGGCAAACTTGAGGTAAACTTAAGTTCTAATATACATTTGAAATTGTCCTACTATCATTTCGTCATTAAATTATTCGCATCTCTACGATGGACTTGCAGGTTAAATGTTGTCATTCAAAATGATTGTCTATTTTTCAGGGTTAAACTTATGCATTCATGCAGCACGGTCATGCCGTTTCAAGTGCAATACTTTATCTAAAACCGATGATTTTTATTATTTGCGTTTATCTTAAAATTGGGTACAAAACAAAATTTGCGAAATATTAAAAGTAAACCAAAAACACTAATACTTTGCTGGGGTTAATATTTTTAGTAAGGTCGAGTTGTGGAAACACAAAGACTAGACCGTCCCATTGATGTGCTCTTGTTGCTGGTATCAATAATATACAATGTCATATACTTATGTTTCCATCCTTGCAATTATTTCATTTCCGGTCACGTGCGAGGTCCGTGGTATGTCAATGTGAAGGCGTGCTTGAGGGGCAATACATCTCACCAAAGTTGTACGTTCTTTTTTATATGTTATGTTGCACTGACATCTGTATTTTTCTCTATATGAGAGCGGAAAGGTCATCCTTTACGCAGCACGGAGTTAGTGCCATTTTTGTCTACTGAACATATAATTTAATCATCATCATTCTGTCTAGGACTTATCACTATATGACATGGTTTTGTCTTAACGAGGTCTGGAGAATCTAAGAGAAAATGATTTTTCAATGTGCACTAGTCCGTGAACTCTAAAATGTATTATAAGACATATTGGAAAAACATCAAAGACGCATAAGACTTCAGTCGCAGTGGTTTTGTAAGAATATGTTGATAACTAAGAATAGAATGTGAATGGCTCATTGTATGATTTTGTCTGTGCAGAATATGTTCTGGAATACGCACATTGCAACCAATATTTAGTTTTTAATTAACACGCAATGACGTCGATGGTCTGACAGACCATTTCAATAATGAGAATTAGGTTATCTGTGCCGGCTGACACCTCTAACAGCATCTTGTCAAGGAATATAACCAAAATAGCCATAATGTAATTTAGCATATGAGTTACTTTCGAAATGAAGAAACACGCATTTTTTTCTCATTTTACACGTCTCATATCTGGGTCTGAAGTTAAGATGAAGATGACATCCATATCGTCATAACAATCCTGGAAGTGTTTTTTTATTTATTTTTTGTTTAAATGATCTGCAAACCATATATAAAAAGTTATGCGTTGTAGAAATTTGAAAACAAAACATCCCTTAAATAAGGAAAATTTAAGAACACATTGTGCTTCCATATGTGGAAAACAAAGTTAATTGCATTGTACAAAGTTCCATTTAATAATATAACTTTCTTTAAAAAAAAAATGTTTTTAGTTCAAAATGATTAAACAGTTAACTTCATGATTACGGCAGTTGTTACCGGAAATCGATGTGGAAGTAACATGTGCGATGAATTTGTCAAAGTGGGATATAAGTTTATCACAGACTTGCCAATTACGTAAAAGAACAAATGTCATTCCCAACTGATCCCAGCTTTTATCTATTACCTTGGAAATAGTTTTTGTCAAGAGATTCAACGAGTGTTGATCAACCGTGAAAGTGAAAGTAACCTAGTCTTAGATTACATGTAATCTAACAGAGAGACACAGACAAGTTCTTCTAGACGTGAAGGCTGCAGACACTGCCTTTGTGGAAAGCAATTGAAGGCTATACCGGTCGCTCATTGGTCAGACGTTAACGTACGCACGTTGAGTACCGTAAGTACTGTAATTTTTCTTCTTCAGTGCTGTTATATCTCCCCACGAAAGCCATACGTGTAGCACACACAATAATCGTCATAAGTTTCCGGCGCAGCAAGAGACTGTTCGTTAGCAAAACCACGAGAGCCGTTGGAAATTTAGTGTGAGTAAAATAAAAAATAAAAACAATATAAACTTGGGATACAAAAGTGTACCGTTGTGTGGTTCAAACCCACAGCCTACGGGACAATACCATGGTACTGCTTCCTTCTTTATCAACTTCATGCGTTCAACAAATATTCAGACAATCAATGCTGACTACCAAAGCATCTCCGCTCCATTTTGAGGCTGGACATATACTTAACAATTGAAGGTGGGCATTATCAGGATAGAAATTCTTATTGAACTCCAGTTGTATTTTTCATTTTAAAGCTTAAGAAGGACAAAAATGGAACCCTTCCAACCGACTTTAGCGAAAATTCGCAAATTTACTTAGTCCTACACTGCATTAAGCTGTGCTGGTGTGAACTTCGTGTAACTGTATACTGGATGAAGAGTTTAACTAGCAAGTGAGATAGGTATCCATGGTCTGGTCAAACCTCTTTATGATAACTTCACGATGGGGCTAGTAAAGGGCGTCGTTTTTTTTAGAAGCCCGAGCCCGACTTCACAAAGATTGACTAGTGTACTTTATTTGCACTGTCCAATAGACTTTACAAGCTATATTGAAACTAATTAAACATTATCCCATTATATAAATACACAATTCGTTTGTATCAAAAAGTCGTTTATTTCATGCATAGTTTCATTGCTTTATCACTGTGAGGTCTCACTGTCTAAAGTTTCATAACAATTCAAATGTAGTTCACGGAGTGTAAAATACAAAAGGCAATAAGTTTCAATATTGAAATTCATTATTTCAAAAACAAACCCAATTTAGAAGTCGTCTTCTACATAAATATTAGATATCTTGGTTAATATTTTCATCCTTGGCCAATTCCCTTGTGAAATATGTGTCGTGTTCTGATAAAACTGGGCATAATGCTTGTGCGTAAATTGTCATCCCAGATTAGCCTGTGCAGTCCGCACAGGCTTATCAGGGACGACAATTTCCGCCTTTATGGAATTTTTCGTTTAAATGATGTCTCTTCTTATCGAAAATCCAGTTTAGGAGGAAAGTGCCGTCCCTGATAAGCCTGTGCGGACTGCACAGGCTAATCTAGGATGACACTTTAAGCACATGCATTATGCCCAGTTTTCTCAGAACACGACTCATATATGGCTTTACTAAAATGACTGCCGACATGCCCTCACACTGTGTTTGCTAACTGAGTATTGTCTGGACGAGACGTGTTTTCCATTACTGGCTTATATAGTTATGTCTGATCTACACAGAAATAAAAATAACAGTAATTTATTAACCAATTACATTTTCTAAATAAGAGATAAGAATGGTGAGATATTATCTAAAATAAAAATAATAGGCAAAGACCCGAATTGATGCACAACTGTCAGAGATCAGGAAATTGATTTTTGGATTTATGGATTTAACAAGTCGTTGCTATTAAAAGATCAGTTAAGAAGTGTGTCAAGCGAAGAAAATATTTTGAGATTGATATATTTCTTCAATCCAATTACCGTAAACAATAAAAATCGATGTAAATTTGTGCGCTTCATTAAGTTACCATTTCATAGTTATTTAAAGACACATATCAACCGCTATAAAGGTATTTTAAATTAATACGTATTTTATTTGACATATTTGCGTATGGGCAGTACATACAATATACGGACATTTGTTTCAATAATCAGAGAAAATATGCAGAATGTTTTATTTGTTTACTTAGAGGGACAATGTGGCATCCCATCAACCGCAAAGTAGCATTCATTCCGTGTTTAAAGGGAGGTCAGAATATCTTAAACATCTAGCAGAGTTAGGGAACTGACATCAGTACAGTCATGAGAGATGAGGGTCAACCTGGAGAAGAAGTTTCGGTTACCACAGGCTTCCATACCAATCTTCGTCCATAAATTGTGTTTTGGTCGGCACGATGTAAAAATCTGATAGCCACAGTCAAATATGAGAAGCGATTTGACAAGGCCCATGAACGAAATACAAACCATCATGCCGAACTGATGCTGCATTGTCGAAGAAAGGGCTGGATCATCTGGTTGTTCCTTGTCGAAGTTGGATTCGCTGCAGTGGATTATCTGATGTGTCATGGTAGAGGTCGTTCATAGCACGTACAATCACTGGAATAGACAGGAATAAGACCACCCAGGCTCTGGGCCTGGCTGCTGCAAAAGCATCAAGCTGGATTCGGCTCCACCCACTGAAACTCTCAGATTTATATGAACCATAGTTTAATGTTGAGTTTAAGTTAAGTTTATTTCAATTTAACTTCAATAAATCAAAGATATTGCTGATGTATATATCGTGACAAACGCATGGCTATGACAGTGAAGGATTGTCATGTTACTGTGCGAAATTTGTTTGTATTTAAAATTACAGGAATGCAAAGTCAGTGGTGCGTTTTAACTTTTGCTGATTTTTTTAATTCATACTTCATTGCATTATTGATATTAACATATTATCAAATTGCATTGCATTCAATTAAACATGTTCATTTTTTTTACGTTTCGGGCTAGATTTTTCAATACAATTAAAAGAAGAATACTAGCATGTCATATCCATTTATTCAAAATATTAAAAACATGAACATTTAATAAAGACATACTTTAAAAGTATTAAATAACAAAAATTTACGATATTCTTAGAAAGCAAAAGAAAAACAGTTGAGTTAACTGTATTGTCAAACTTATTAGTTATTTACAGTTTAACAACATTCCTACAGCGTGATTGACAAGCTTGGGATTGCATACGGTGAACTGTAATTTGTAAACTTCATATCAGATTCTCCAAATATGGTGTCAATTTCCTCTCAACCATTAACATCTCTACGAGGGGCTGAACGTTTTATTTGTCAAATATCTCCATTTATAAGATGTATTGCTACACAATAACTAGTATTTCAAATTAACTAATGACCGGTTGGGAATAGGATTTCATTTCTCTTTCTGAAATTCAGCAATTGAAGCTACAAAGGAAAAGATGAATGTCGTCGTTTTGATATATCTTGAATTATTTCTGATTTGGTGTTAAAGAAACGTGTTCACATATTTTTTAATTGTTTCAGTTCGCGATTAAATGCTTTAATTTCATAAATCTAAATGTGAACGTCGGAACTAAAGACCTCTAGTATAAAACAATAATAGAATTCAAGAAAAACAACTACTGATCTTTGTATGAAAAAGCTATCGCCTTGACCACTCGGTTATCCGGGTTGTAACATAAGACTGTGAATGTTATACCTTATGTAAACGATCCAGGTTTAGTCAAAAAATTTAACGAAAACAACATATTCAATTGTTACGCGTTTTAACGCTTTATAATTTTACCAATTTCTAATACGTGTTACTCATAAACGAAAATTAACTTTCAGTATGACTCTACGTCATTTGTGTTATTTTGCTCCCTGATGTTCAGTGTGTTTTTGTTTTGATTTTCAAAATGTAACTAAAAGTTGGAAATGTGTCTGTTCTATGAAAAAAAACTATTTAACTACTATTTAGATTTAACGGAATGATCATTTGTTATTTTAGTTATTTTACTTGTGTTTTAGTATTCATCCACAACAGTCTCATGACATTGTTTCGGAAAGATTTCTGGGTCACAAGTAAAGCCGTTCCGAAAGCATAGCATGGAGAAGATGCCAGTAAATTACATTTTAGCGTCTGACAACATTGTACATTTGAATTTTTTTATAATTACGTTATATTGAAACCAACGTTAATAATGTCTTTGTGACAAATTTCCATAAAGCTGAATCAAGATTGAGCAGTTGTGAACGACTGTGCGGAGATACTTTCTAGAAAATGTTCGTATTTGTGTGGACTTATGGTGTAATAGTAAACAGGATAATGCATATAAGTGGCGTAGGTGTGCACAACTGTAAAAAACAATCTATTAAAGAACCGTATTAGTACTGGCTTTCAGCTTACGCGGTCACTGAAACTGAACAATGTATATATGAATCTTGTCGCTTTCATTTTGTACAATTGGCATAAACAAGTTATTTAATCAAAATCGCATTCATTCTAATCAATGTATTGTGTTTATTTTCATCCGCATACATTGTTTTGAAAGACTTATCTGTTGCCATTAGAACCACTCTGTCTGATTATCCTGCAAATTATTTTCAGACGTTAGCTTTTATGACATCCATGCTTATCTTTATTCTTACCAATTGTCTCCGAAGATTAAGTGAAGTAATGGACGTTTAATGTTTTTTGGTGCATGCAGATGTGTTATTGTTTCGAATTGGATTTTTCTCCTTACTATCTGTTGTTGCTTTGTCAGTGCGTTGTTCTGAAGTTGAAAGTTATTTTGGCTATGCGCTGTATATACTTAGGCTATGCTTTGTATGAAACAAATTGTATGCGAACATACTTTTGTTCTTTAACTATCAACAAAGAAAGCAATTTGTATTTCCAAAACATATTTACTCGTCCCACGAAATGTTTTGTAACTCAGCAAATGATTGAGTTCATGCATGAAATTAACTGATTTTGATTCGAGAAAATGCTTCTTGTGAAAGAACCACGTTAAAGTTTATCGACTTAAAGAAGAATGAGACATAAAATTAATACATTAAATGTCAATCAAATAAGTCATATGATTTTATTCGAAGAATTGCATATACTTAATTGATTGACTGTATAATAAAATGTTTGAAGAAACAACAATATTGATATTCTATAAAAGAACAATATTAGAGTAAACTGTGCAATCGTATACATTTTCCCTGACAGTCGCTTAATTCCAATAGGAACAAGCGTGGGCAAACGTGAATTAAACTTAATTTCTAACATACATTTGAAATTGTCCTACTATCGTTTTGTGAATTTACCAAGTATACCAAACATCATCTGCGTCTCTTCGGTGATAGTCGGAAGATGAACGTTGTCATTCGAGATAATTGACATTATTCTATTCTGGGTTTTACTAATGCATTCAGCCAGAACGGTAATACCCTTTTAAGTGCAATTCTTTATCAAAAAATGAATTGTTATTTGCGTGTATCTTAAAAGTGGGCAAACAACATTTGTGAAACACAGAAAAACAAAGCATAGAAAGTTTCATGCGTATGCTCTTGTTGCTTGTATCAATAATATACAATTTCTGTTTCCATCCTTGTAATTGTTTCATCCCTGGCGACGTACGAGCCATACGTAATGTTTGTCAATGTAAATGCGTGCTTGAGTTGCTAGACATCTCACCAAGGTTGTACGTTTATTCTTTATAGATGTTATGTTGCACTGGCATCTGTCGTTTCTTCTATATAACAGCGATAAGTTAATCCTTTACCAGCACATTTTACTTGCCCTGTTTGTCTAATGGACATATCATTTGATAATCATCAGTTTTTATAGGACTCATCAATATATTTGACATGGTATCGTCTTAACGAGGTCTGGAGACTCTAAGACAAAATGGCATGGCAATTTGCAGTAGCCCGTGAACTCTAAAATGTAGACATATTGGAAATACATCAAAGAAACTTAACTTAGAATACAATGTGCATGTCTCATGATATGATTGTGCCTGTGCCTAAGGTAATCTGTTCTAGAATACGCCCATTGCATCCAACATTTAGTTTGAATAAACGCGCAGTGACATCGATGGTCTGACAGACCATTTTAATAATGATAATTATGTTATGTGTGCTGGCTGACGCCTTTACCAGCATCTTGTCACGGAATATAACCAAAATAACTATAATATAATTAATCATATGAGATACTGTGGAAATGAAGAAACATGCATTTGTTTTCTCCTTTAATACGTCTCATATCTGGGTCAGAAATCAAGCCGAAGATAAATTTCATGTCTTCATAACAATCCTGGTTAAAGATTTTAAATTATGTTTAGTTAAATTATCTACAGGCATCGGAATGATGTTTAAGATTTATAACATTATGTTTTTCTAAAATTGCATATTTTTTTTAATTACTCTCTCTCTCTCTCTCTCTCTTTAATTATATGCAATTCGTTATTATAATTATTAATTTCAATTAATTTAGCTTACCGGAATTCAGATAGTTAAGCAAGTAACTTAAATTATGAATGTTGTTGCTTTGTTGTATATTTGGATTATAATGTTTTTGTGTAAAGATAATAATCGCTCCATGCAGTGTCCTAAGAGTGCTGCTTTCATTTTCATCTTCAAATTTAACTTATAACTTGGGAACAAAGTTCTGGGTTGCAGTTTAAATTGTTATGATTGTCCAGCCTGGACAAGTTTTCATCAAGTTACGGATCAATGTCTCTAAAAACAATATCCTTATGTCTCTGCAAGCAAATTAAAATAAAGATTAAAGATTTACGACTTACTTGTGTTGACAACTGTGTTTTGGCGTATGGTCTTTACATTTCAGCTTAAAATCTTTGTCTTCTGAATAATCACTACCAAAGATTTGAAACGTTCAATTATAAGTATGTAATTTTGTTTCCAACGCGGCTGGCTATCAATGTTGCAAATGAATCGGTCATTTATTATATTTGCATGGTCTTGAAACGTGATTATTTTGTACCCCGGAAATGGAAAGAACCAGCGTCTTGATTTAATCGTATGTCTTATTTTCTAAAAAAAGTTTATTTAATCGAAATCATTCTCTAGGAGTATGCTGATATTACAATGTTTGTAATTCGGTTGCGGTGATCGAAGAATGATCATTTTTGGTGAATGTGTAAATGACGTGTAATCTATATGTTGTCCATTGTGTAAGTTCCGTGTTAAATGATTATTGCCGGGCTACGTGTACGCTTAACAATCTTGTATTATATAGGTAATGAAAAGATTTATCAACAAAATGTTTATGTAGCTTCATATTTCCTCAATATTCAATACTTTGCATGCGTGAAATAAATGTTTGTAACCAGAAAAGTGTTAAGTCTTTGACGCCGGTTTTATAATTATGTAATATGATTTTTCGTTTGTTATGTTAATATGTGGGTAAATTGTATGGTTTATTTGGCAACACGATCTTACTTTAAAAAAGCCTATTATGCTTCTCTTCAGAATATTCTACTGATTTCATAAGTGGAGTTTCACGTTATTTATAAATATTTTCATACATTCGACGTGTAACATTGATTTCCGTTCACAACGCTTAACCGGCTAAAACAGCTTATCAAAGCACGGTTGGCAAGTGGTGTGAATAAGGGCTGTAGAGAATATACCGGAAGCCGGGTTCGGGATTAATACCTGCAGATCTTAAAAAAGGCTCGGTATTTGTATCCCGGTTACCCGTTACAACCCTTGTGTCAATGTTAACACGTGATTAAGCTGCAATACATCCTTTCAACGTTTCAATATTTTTCAATATATTTATGAGTATGCAGTTATCACATTCTCTTTGTTCAGTGCTTATATTTATGCAGCGGAGAATGTTTCATATTTTGCCGGTCCATTTGTTCAGCTGTTAGGAGTAGGTGACAGCTGTATCCTATCGTAAACAGCTTCTTTTTATGTACAGATAGCTAAAGCATCACCATTATCTATTTCAAGTTCTATGTTATCAAGTAAGTGTCGTTATTCAACGGAAACAATGCCACCTTATTAACGACAAAACATACTCGAGTGAGAGCGCAAGATGTACAAATGAGTAAGGGTATAAAGTTATAATAGTTTGTATTAATAAATTAGTATACGATGTGAAAATGAAGAATAATCCATTTGTTTTCTCCTTGTATACATCTCATATCTGGGTCTGAAATAAAGATCAAGATGAAATCCATGTCGTCATAACAATCCTAGTAGAAAGACATCCCTTATATATAAATACAGTTAAGTAAATTGCACAACGTTCTATTTAATAATATAACTGTGTTTAAAAAAGAATTTAGTATATGATCAAATAATTATACTTAATTATTTCGGCAGTGGTTATCGGAAATCGATGTGGATGTTACAGGAGCGATGAATAATGTTTACTCGTAATTGTTTCGCGCAATGCAAGTTGATCATGCACCGAAATTAACAATTATCCTCTATATATATATTCACAAACCACAATAAAAGCAATAAAGGTCTTGAATCCAAATAAGTATGTTATGTTTATTAATGCATTGGTGGCAAAAATCGGTTTAAGGCAAAACTTCGTGAGAAAGATGAAGTCGCTGTTAGCTCGACCGCACTGTCTGATCCAGAATCGACATCGCTCTAGAATTTTTGACGAACTAAAATAATGTTTTTCCCATGTATTCTTTGTCTTGATAGTTGCTGTGTCCGTATTGTATGGAACAGTTAAATTCACCAAAGGCGCGTCTTTCAATCTATTTCAGCTCGTTAATCAAGATACACGCGTGTCTAAGTGAAAACAGACACAACGTTCAAGTGATATTGCAGACCTCCATCAATTATAACTGTCATCCGATACTTCTCTAGATACGAACATTTCAGCGCCTTTTTGGCAGGCCAAGTGATAATTTACGTGTTTTGGTACATGGGAAAGATTGCAAATAAATTATATGGTATTATATATATTATATATATATATTAAAGTAAAGACACACATAAAACACGTATATTATCGTTAGATGTGAACAATATAATAACTTTTATATTTTTGTCAGTGACAGTTTACTATAGCAAGATCCATGCAAATTTGTTATATGTTAAATTTGAACACATGTACTTCAGAAACATTGAAGAAAGCGCCACGTAAATAGTCAGAATTTTATTATAATTATTTCGTTTTAAAAGGTTATAATGTTTTAATACAAAACCCATTCGAAGAAATATCAAAACATTTTGTTTAAGTTAAAAGTTCATTGGAAATGTTGACATGATATTACATTTCATTTACAATACACATTTTAAGCTTCACGCCGAGTTAGTTTAGAATATTACTAGTTTTGAATCCAGTATACTTATTACATCTGACTGTTTATTGATATTGGTCGGCATTTTATGGCCCTGAACATAGTCGCCTTTGGAGATGATATTATTAAGGCTATTTGAGTAAGAGAGCAGACGATGTTTATTATTCCAATTTTAGCTCACCTGAGCACATGCATTTAAGAACCGTTATGTTCGTCTTTCATCAGTACGTGAGTGCGTTGGGGGCGTTAACTTTTTTGTCTTAAGATTTCTTCTCCTTTATCCCTTGAACGATTATATCGAAACTTCACATAAATATTCATTGGGGCCTTTTTTCAAAGTGTTCAAATCGTTCCGTTCCATTAAATATATCGTTTAATAGAGCTAAAAGAATTTTATAAAATGAACTTTTTAAAAATCTGCTCCTATAAAAACACAAGAGTCAGGGCTTTGATATTTGGCGTGTAAACTTTTCTAGTAGCCAACTTCTGAATGTGTTCAAGTCATGCCCCTGGTGTCACAAATGGACATGGCCGAAGGTCACTTGATTTGTTTAGACAAATATAGCTTAATGGTTTACGAATCTTTTTCTATGAAACAGCAAATTAAGATGTGTAATATGTTGCATTTAACATCGTACGGTGGTGTTCTTCCATTTTTAAATCATTCAAATAATTTTAAATAAAATGATATATTAATTTCTAAACACTAATTTTAACAAATTTACTAATGTTGTCAACAGTTTTTGCAGTTTGGTAGGTAGCGCAAATGTAGGACACAAGAAAATAACACATTACTTGCAGGTTGGTAAATTCTTCTTCCAAACAAGATCTGTAATTGTTTTTAATAATAACTGCCCCTTATTCATGTTAAAATATATCATGATTGAGGACAGACAGCGTGATAAAGTTCAGAAATCGAATCCAGACACGGATAATACGTTTTGCCATGTTTTACTAAGTAATCCGATCTCTGTTTTAATAAAAATGCAACCACACTTACCGCATTAAAAGATTCGCGTATTTGTTATTTGCATTGGTAGTTATAATTAAAACTGAATATAATGCAAACAATAATTACAACTAATTACTATTCAGAAGGCTTAAATATAGACTATAGCATCCGAGCTGTTTTGACAAAATATGTATTGTTCAACTAAGGCTACTATCCAAATGTTTATGAGCTTTTTTACATACAACACATAGTTATATAACAGTTGAGTAATATATTATACAATTGTTCGACAAATACGACCAACATCTATCATAATAACAATGATATAGTTGACAATATTACTGACATCGTATATACGAATGCTCCGGATAATAAACTTGGCAGACAAAACGACTGAAATGGGCTATTCATGACAATAAAAATCATGATCTATTTTAAATAATAGTTGTCAAAGGTCGCATCGAAGTGAATTCTTTTTTGTCCATATTTTTCGTCATAAAATAACAGCAAAATCTTAACTACATAGTAATTATTACGTTCACCAAGCTTAAGGAACAAACCAACATAACAAGCAGGACAGATTGAGTTTCAAAACAATTAAATGTTCAATATCTCAAGCTCAAATTACATTGTCTTGACAGAAAACATTATTCCAAATGGAAATTGTAGATGACACAAACGCAGGAGGAAAGTTTGTGCATTGAATCATGATATATTTCAGGCATCGTCAGTCTGGCGTTTATCCAATATGAGAGACAGCTTTTTCGTTATCTAATCCATTTTAATATGTCTTGTAGAAATGTTAACAATAGTTTTCGAATACCATACTGATGTGACGTGTACGGTGAACACGTGTTTGCGGTAACCATATGATTGTGGCGTTTCCGCTTGAATATACAATGAAATATATGTGTACTATGTAAGTTTGTCCAATAACTACACCAATCAAATAATCGTACATGAATTTAATTTAATACTTTAAACGGGTTTGAGGTCATGGGCTTAGTATAAAATATAGAAACAAAATATGAATATAGAAAAAAAATGAAACTTCGGAAATTACCAGGAGAGAAATTATAATTACCTTCCATTAGGCGTGTGGATCAGGCAGATGACAAAATGCCTATATAATACATGACCATACATAACTTCTATACATACATATTATCAATATAGGTAGGTCAACGTAAAGGATTGAGTTTTAAGAGGAATCCACGAAAAAAGGTTTTCTTCTTATCAGCGTGGTTCTTTTTACCCTTCGGTTTTGTTGTTTCGTTTGTTTGTTTGTTCTTTTTTTATGTAATGGCAAGTGGTAAACTGTCCATACAATATTGTAGCAAACAATTTAACTCCAGCCACTTCATCGGGAGTGAAAGTCTCGTTCTTATATACGACTTTTCTTATTTGCCACTAACTATAAATATAAAAATGTACACTGGGATCACCAAACATTAGGGGTTGAAGTTGGTACAAGTTGTGACATACAACCAACTTTTAAATATAAAATATAAAGCTTTTTTAAGTAAATATTTATTGAGACGTTTTCTTTTCCAAAACGTAATATCGAGCCTTATGTGTGAGTAGAAGTACACATTCACATATACATTTTGCTTATATGTTAATATGTCACTTTATGGAAAACCATGAAATGTCTTCTGATTTTACCAAAAGTATAGATATAAGCTTCGCTCTAAGAAAGAATGTAAATGCAAGTGTGTAAAGTGGTATTCAAGATTAGTATGTGCAGTCCGCATTGGCTAATCAGGAACGTAACTTTCCGCCTTAACTGAACTTTTGCAAAGAAGAGACTTCCTCTAAACGAAAACTTCCATAAAAGCGGAAAATGTCTACCCTGATTAGCCTGTGTGAACTGTAAGGCAAATCTGGGACACCACTTAAAGCACATGTATAAAGGCAAATTGTCCTAGAGCGAGGTACATTTGTAGCATGCTGTGTCGATAACATATCCAAAGCATCACATTCAAACAGTCTATAAGCCGCCATGTATTTCGAACAACGATAGCGCAACGGATATTATTCAGTAATCAAATTTACCCAAAGGATTGTTATCATTAAAAGCCAATTAATGCTTTGGGGTAGGTGTTTGCTTTTTCTGATATCAATATATCCAATGTATATACATATATAATAGCAACAATGTATTATTAAATAACGGACTCAAACATTTAAATGAATCGTGAAACCATTTCGTCATATTGAAACGCTCTTACTTTTCTTTTATGATTTGGCATGTTCAATCAGTGGGACGTGAAACCATATCTGCGATTAGCGATCCAACATTTTATTCACTCACATAATGTGTAAAGTAATGATTACAAACAAATCGCAATCCATCTACATGCAGTTCGTGACAGGCTTATGACAACCGTAGAAAAAATCAATCGACCTATATCGGATTGACAGACATATCGTCGCAGACTTTGTTTGTTTAGCCTTCATGGTCATAGCCTGTGATCATCTTTTAGAAGTCGCCCGGAACCATTTAACAACCACAGGATAATTAAAGTTGAAAGAGTGATGTCAGAGAATATACACTGATTAAGTAATGTTTTGTTATTATTTTTGTAGCATTTACCAGTTTGGCCACTGGTGTCCCTTCTCAACTAACCTGTGTGATTATGTGCGTTTTATGATGAAAAGTATTATTTTCATTTTGCGCCATCATGCGCATGAGAAGCTTCCTCTAAACATTTGCAAATTTCCATAATGTCTGAAAAACGTATTTTGTACATCATTTAAAAAAGTTTAAAAATGCTTATGCAAATATTTGATGAAGCACACGTGTTCATCTCAGATGTATGCGCTTGCATACGCATTTGAACATGAAGGTAAAATCTACGTTACAAAGTGTGCGCATGTTACAGTACAGACATGTGTAAACACAATGTTTTGAGTGTCTGAAGTTAAAATTATGTTATTATTTGTTTTAACAAACCATTTTGATAAAACTAAAAGACAACGTGCTCGTTAAGAAATAATGAACATTTTCCGCGGACTACATCTAAACGGTTTGAACATTTTCCCAAAACACCGGAATGTGTAAATAGGTATTGTCATAGAGGTGAGATGACGCCAATGTATGTAAATAATGTACATTGACTCTATTGGATTCGGCTGGCAAACTGTTATAAATCAGTCCCTAAAGTCGTAAATTCATTCATGAACCATTTAGCAAATTGTCAGTCCTTAACGATAAGATAACACTGAAAAATAGAAACATCTTATCTATTATAAAGCTCTTCGGAGTGATACACAGGTGAGTTGAATATCCGTTCCAAAAGAGTGACCTAGTAATAATTGTATACTCGGTGTATTTTCTTCGTTGTCAAATGTAGATCTTCCTGTTTAATTAATTGACCATTGTAAGAGTTCAAAATTGCTTTTCAGTTGGTTTTATCAACTTATGAATAGAAATGACTTTTGCAAGAGAGTGCTCCCTGTGGTGATCATTTTAATGATTCAATTCAATTCAAATTCAAATTTATTCAGGTACAAGATCAAGGTACAAAATAATAATAATACAGATAAGAACCTATAATAAAACAAATATGGTAAAGAAATAACAGTGTACAAATATATATTGATCTTGCAGACCTGGGATAATCCAATAAAGTACAAGTACTTATTTCCATTGGGGTCCCTTATCTTAAGCAAACAATAAGTACAATGTTACAATAAACAGAAGTGAAAAACCACAAAACTTGTGTGAACAAGTTTTTAAGACAAAAAACATAAAAATTTGGAGACGCAAGGCAGATAAAGGTGCGGAACGGACGGTCTCACACGCACACCCATATTATACCTTGCTGTCAATAATATTTAAGCACATAACACTGTTTATTAAAAATAGATCATTGTTTAAAAATTAATATAATATAAGAACTAGACGATATAGTAATCCTGCACCTGAATATTTATCACAGAAAAACGAACTAAAAATAGCAATAAATACATAATATACAACATTCAATAATAAATAGAATCAGAGTTTTCTCTATCACGTGCAGACTTGTTTAAGTACCGTTTAACTTCAAGTTGGAACCCCTGCTTA
>VMBQ01002328.1:33305-108083 GCA_007657795.1 Dreissena rostriformis
ACCAGTATATCACTAACTGGAATACAAGTGTCACATCATCTAGTTCAATGATTTTATATAAAGAATTGAAACCAATATTCGAAAGATCTGCGTATCTTGATATTGTTGAAAATAAAAAACATAGGAATATTATTGCTAAATTACGTTTGTCGTCTCACAAATTATTAATTGAAACGGGTAGACACCAGAACATTGTCAGAGATCAACGCAAATGTGTTTTATGCAACCTCAATGATATCGAGGATGAATATCACTTTGTTATTAAATGTCCTTATTATGCCGATATTAGGAATACATTAATTCCAAAGTATTACAGATCACGACCTAGTATGTTCAAGTTTATCGAACTACTTAATTGTTCAAACAAAATAGTGTTAAGAAAACTTGCCATTTTTTGTTTAAAATGCTTTAAGTTGCGAGAAGATGTGCTATATGTGTAGTATAAATGATATATCTTCCACAAAGACAATAAGCTTAGAATAATGTTATATTTGTAACAATTATTAAATTTCGTGTTAACATTATATGATCACTTTGTATTAACCCCATCCATGTGACATTCTCACTAAAACATGTTGTATGTCATTACTTTTTTAAATTGATCTTTCCTCAAAATGATGTATGGTTTGTATATAATTGTCACGCATGCTGTTATTGCATATGTATGTTTATGGCGATGAGCTGTATGCTTAAGCTAAAATAAAATATTCTGTTCTGTTCTGTTCTGTTAAGAAATAATGAAACTTTTCCGCGGACTTCATCTAAACAGTTTGAAAATTTTCCCAAAACACCGGAATGTGTGAATAAGTATTGTCTTAAGGGTGAGATGACGCCAATATATGTAAATAATATACTTTGACTCAATTGGATTCGACTGGCAAACTGTTATAAATCAGTCACTAAACTCAACAGAATACTCTTGTAAATTCATTCATGAACCATTTAGAAAATTATCAGTCCTAAACGAGAAGATAACACTGAAATATAGAAACATCTTATCTATTATGAAGCTCTTCGGAGTGAGACACAGGTGAGTTGAATATCCGTTCCCAGACAGTGACCAAGTAATAATTGTATACTCGGTGTATTTTCTTCGTTGTCAAATGTAGATCTTCCTGTTTAATTGATTGACCATTGTAAGAGTTCAAAATTGATTTTCAGTTGGTTTTATTAACTTATGAATAGAAATGACTTTTGCAAGAAAGTGCTCCCTGTGGTGATCATTTTAATGATTTGTGGGTCCTTTCGTCTTTCGGATCGTGCTGTCTCCCATATGTGTTTGGTCGATTGTCTTCAATAAATTCATTGTGGATCTTTACGAGAGTTTCTCTCCTGATGATTTATATTACGTGTCAGCAATTGTATTTTCTTAGATTTATTGATCATACAACGACAGTAAAATACATCGGATAACAACGTATAAACTTAACCTTCATCCAATCTTATTTTAGCAAACGTTTATTTGATATTTCACAACGATTTGTATTTCAATAGGACATTACAAACTTACCAAAAATAGGCAACTTTATATATTGTTTAAATTATTTGCACGTTGTTTACATCACTTCTAAGGTGAATGTGATACATCATATACGGTGAGTTTGAATAACAAACATCGGAAATTAGCCTTGGCAAATCTAGCGCTCTTCATTTCCTTTGCGTCACATAAACTTCGTCATTTAACAACACTTCGCAGGCTAAAACGTGAAAAAGGAAGCTATTCGTCACAGGGAGAATTCTCTAGATATACACATCAATGGTGACGTACAAAACTCGAAACCGAAAGGAAATGTTGCAGACCACCATATTTTCCGTGTGATCTTCTTAACAACAAATTACTTGTAGCTTATAATGTCCCTCAATTGTGGTCAGACAAACTATCCCATGTGACTTAAATACTAGTAGCATCAGCTCATTTTAGCTTTTTAGACAAAATGGCATAAATAACATTGGTTAATTTATATTAATGTGTGTAATGCTTCGTTTCTCCTGCATTATGTAGTTCACATTGTGAGCGAGCTGTTTATTAGCCGTAACACGTTATCAGCAATTAACGACTCGGTGTCTGAAAATATAATTTGCCCATTTTAATTAAAACAACATATGTAATAGTTCGATGCCAGACAATAATTGTTCTAACATAAACGTAAAGCAAATTAAACTTTCATTTTATAAAGCGGTATTCAAACTTTGGGGCAAAATTAAAATCCAGTAAATGTTTCAAATGTATACACCAAATTTAACTTTTAATATAGTCGTTCACATACCTGCAAACGTTTTTCATCTATTTCTATTTGATATCGGACAAAGCCGTTAAAGTTTATAACAGTTTTATTATCAAGGGTGAAAGATTTATAGATTCAGACAGTCAAAATAATTTATGACAACATAGATCACCTTAATTGCTGTTTAGTTGATAGTTTTACAATCATTTATAATGTATTGTGCCGTCTAATGTTGATTTCCTTGAAACCTACTTCAATAACTCGCTGTCGATTAAGCCAAACAATGGCAGAAATAAATCTCAATTCGAGAAATCTATTAAGGGCAATACACTAAGAAACATAATCGTATAATGTTCATGTTATATAGGAAAAATTAAACTCCATGACCTAAATTGTTGTTTATCCCCTTTCTGAGATATGCCTTGTATACGTCAGGAAGATCATAATTGAAGTGCGAATGAAACTTGATATACTGCATTAATTTGTTCATTTGACAAAAACGTGGGTCGTTGTCCTGAACGAATGTATATATGATTTAACAATATGAATCTTCTTTTTATGTCCCCAAGTCTATACTGGGGGACATATTGTTTTTGCCCTGTCTGTTTGTTGGTTTGTTTGTTTGTTGGTTTGAACAAACTTTAACATTGGCCATAACTTTTGCAATATTGAAGATAGAAACTTGATGTTTGGCATGCATGTGTATCTCATGGATCTGCACATTTTGAGTGGTGAAAAGTCAAGGTCATCCTTGAATGTCAAAAGTCAAATATATGGGTCAAAATCGCTCAAAAAGGGACATAGTGTTTCTCAAACACATCACTTGTTTATAATGGATTGGTAAGCTATTCACAACAAATGTGTGGCAAATTATAATAAACGACACTCTATATAAAAGTGGGACATGCATACAACATAACATTGAACATAAAATGTTTAAAACATGCGTCACCGCATTGGAACGATCAATGCAACCATTGCGAGTTTAAACTGGTTTACTCATAACGAATGTCAATCTTTGACCAAAAGACTCAGTTTTCATGTTATCCAATATAAAGTAGCGAGTTATTTTTAGAGACTTACACTTCAGACAATCCAATCAATCAATTCCTGCCTAGTAACCAATTATTTACACCGAACGTAATTAACTCCTTTTACCTTTTGATTGGATATTGAACCTAGCTTTACGGACCTTTAATCTCTATTCCTTTCGTTTCTTTTTCCTAGATTCAGGTTTTTTTGAAGTGTTGACTTGTTTTATAGCTTGGTCAATACATAGTGAGATAATGCAATTTCAGTACAGCATGTTTACTTAAAAATCACGAATTTTGGAAGACACAATAAGGTAAAAATCGAGTATATTTTTACAGTGACACCTAACTACTTTAATATATAGAGATTGTATCTATTTGAGTAGATTTTACAACGATATTACATGTATGATATGCTTTCAGGAGACGTAGTGGGTGAAAAAGGCGAATTTACAGAAATACTGTTTACAATTGACCTAATTCATTGCAATGCATTACAATGTCAGTCGTACTGAGATATAACCTAGTTTATCATATTCGTGTTTTCTTATGCAATTCTAAACAACATTGTGATCAGATATGAACGACTATTATACATAATAAATAATAAGGCAGTTGCATTATTCATACATTCACATAGTAACCTAACTATCGACAGCATGTACATTTGAAGATTTAGTGATATAAATATAATTGAAGGTATACAACACAATGTTTAACACAATGACAATAAATGAAAGTATTTCATTATTAAAAAATTGTTGTTAACATAAATTTCAGCAAAGACAAATCCAAATATTGAGGATAACGTTCTGCCATCTATGAGAAACAAAACTACATGAATACACATGCGTTAATTATGTCTAAATTCAATCATTCGACAATTTTAGGCAGTTAATGGTTTTCCCTCTTTATTTTACGTTTATGTTGAAACAACTTCATTCCAAATCGTCTTCGTTATCTCAACGTATATATTTTAACCATGCATCTTTTTGAATAACCAACACAACACATTCATACAGCCAATACTTCTCCTTTTATTGTACATATCACACAACATAAATTGTATATGATAAATAAACGCTAAATCTCGGTATTGAGCCAATTAAATACAATCCGGACTTTGCCTACAGTTTAAGGACGTAAATCACATATATTTTATGACCCTATATGTGTAATGATAATTTATGGCTTATTAGATACGTGCGTACGTACATACTATTTATTTAAGTTATTTTAACGCAACGATGCGTCAACTATGTTAAAACACAACCACGCAAAGGTTTAAACTAAAACTTGTTTTTCAATCAAATGATACTGATTCCGTGTTTTTGCACCCATAAGTACATATGTTCCTGCCATCTTCGAATTTTAGGAGATCTGCATATGTTTTTGCTTTAAGTGTACATTTCGCCTCTCTGTGGACAACAACTTGAGCAACCTTGAGCGCAAATCGACTTTGGCGTATTTTCCAAAGTTTTGAAATGCTAACGTAATGCTTAATTGTTTAACATATACCAATATTTTGACAATTTTAGTTATTACACCATTTTCTGAATTAAACAGTTAAAAGACACTAATCGGAATATCTTAAACCCGCATTCTGCGATTAAACATAATTGTTCACAACATACTGCTTAATTGTTTAAAATATACCGATATTTTGACCATTTAAGTTTACCCATTGTCTATATTAAAAGGTTAAAATAAACTAAACGGGGTATCTTTAACATACATTCTAGAATTTAACATTATTGTGCACATTTTTCCTCATGTTTATAGTTAGAATGTTATGTTATGTATAATGAAATCAATATTTTAAAATATCACGACTGGTATATAACATTACTTGAAAAAAGTTCATATTTTCAGTATATACGGTCATAAAATTTCGCGATGTGAAATCGAAAGTACATCACAAGAATAGGTGACATAACGATATACACACTAAAAATAACGCAAGTAGATTGATCATTTTATATATAAAATATATACAATTCACTACGCATGCACAATTTGCATTCCTGGGTTTACCACGTGACGATGATGATCAATCTACTTGCGTTATTTATAGTTAACTGGTAGTTACCTGGTAGACATACAAAGTAAATTTTATTACCGAATATACTGAAAATATGAAAACTTAACAACTTTTTTCAAGGTATGTAATATACCAGTCGTAATATGTTAATCAATATAAACTAATCATTGTAAAAAAAATACGGTATTTTAGAAGTTTTCTTTTTTCGTCATTCGTGGTTGACAGTCCCTTTAAGGATCAGTGGTTCGAGCGCCGGTGTGCATTTTTTTTTTTTACTTGTATTCTTGTTTTATACTGGAGCTATTTAGTTCCGACGTTTACATTTATCAATTTAAAGCATGTAATGACAAACATGCACAAATCTGTGAACAAGTCCCTTTAAGCAGCGGGGCGTCACTAAATAAAAGCATAACTGCACACAACACGATTGTTTCAGATATTATTCTAGTAAAAATGTGTGTACGTTCGTTCGTTCGCGCGTTCGTTCGTTCTTTAGTTCGTTTGCTTAAATTAAATCTGTATCTTTCGCCTCAATATGGACAACACACGTTCACGCCGTATCGGCGGCTAGCGACTAGCGGTCGAACATTTGACTGACATGATGGGTAGAGTTATTATTGCAAACAAATCGAAACCCATCTACATGTGGGGCGTGATAGGCTTATGAAAACAATATCTTAATGAATGCTTTTTTCCCAGAACACCGGGATGTGTGAGTAAGTATAGCCGTAGAGGTCAGACGACGCCAGTGAAGTCAAACTTGTATGTGAGGAATGAACATTGACTCTATTGGCATCGGCTGGCGAGCTCAAACACTAAACTCAAAAGAAAATTATTGTCAACTTATCGTTAAACCATTTAACAAAGTGTCAGTTTTTAACAAAAAGATAGCACAAAATACAAAATATAACAATCTTATCTACCATAAATCTCTTCGGAGTGTGACACAGTACAGGTGAATATCCGTTTCAAGTCAGGGACCTAGTAATAATTGTATACTCTTTTCCTTGAAAATTGCTAGTGAGAGTTCAAAATTGTCTTTTAGATGGTTTTATTTCCTTATGTATAGCAATGACTTGTCCAAGAGAGGGTTCAATGTCGTGATCAATTAAAATTCTGTGGGTATTTTTGTCGTTCGGATTGTCCTGTCTCCTATTTGTACTTGATTAATTGTCTTCAATAAATTGACTGTGGATCTTAACGAGAGTTTCTCTCATGGTGATTTATCTGACGTGTCTGTAGTGCTTTTATCTCAGCTTTATTTATCATAGAACGACAGTCATTTCGATAGGATAACACCTCAAACCACTTAAGCGTTCCCCCAATCTTATTTTAGCAAACGTTTATTTGATTTTACAAAGATATATATTTCAAGATGACAGTATACCTAATCACAAAAAGGCGCTGCAATTTGGTAACTTTATATATTGTTTGAATTATTTGCACTTTGTTTTCAATATTGCTTAGGTGAATGTGAAACAGAATATACAGTGAGTTAAGAATAACAACAAACGAAAATTGGCCTTACGCAAGCCTTGAAAATAAACTTTTGAATTAAAGCTGCTATCGTCAGCCATTTGTTTTTATTGAAAGATATTTTTAATTTTGTTGTGGTCTTGTGTTCTGGAAGAAGCCGGAGTACCCGGAATAAACACCACCTTTCCGGTATGAAGACCACAAACCAAACTCACATGCTTCCGGGAATGGGGATTGAACCCGAGTCGCCTATGTGATAACCGCGTGTACCAACCACTGCGCTAACCGGACAGCCTTGTCAGACAAATCATCACATCTTGCTTAAATAGCATCAGCACCGTTAAGCCTTTCAGACGCACAATAGTATGGTATCAATACAATTGGATATATTTATATTATTTTGTATTACTTAATGTAATGCTTCGTTTCTCTGACAAATTTGTGGGCGAGAAGCCAGAAGACATTATGATCGAGTTACGGCTCGGCGTCTGAGAAAACTGCAAATTTTATTTACTACATAATTTAGTTCCACTGACACCAGCGTTTATCTTTTTTCTATAATAATGTTCTCGATGCTGTATTGGAGTAATGTTGGATGTCTTAGAATGTGCGGATGTATGGTCATGTTGAGCGAATATTGTTTTGTTTGCTTAACAGATTTGAAAACATAAGAAATATTTGCACATTTCAAGGCGGTGAAGCAAGCTTTTATTATGTTTTGTATTTAATATTGTGTTGTGCGTTTTTGTCATATTTTGAATAGGAAATATGTTATTTAAATTAAACGCAACCGGGGGTTAACAATAATTGCTCTTTTGATAATGTTTCTGGAATTAAAATTGTGCTTTATTTTAGCGATCAATGCAAACTATTGGAGGCGTGTATCGGATAAAAACATTAATTGTTGTATTTTACTTCATATTTATATTTTCCTATTATATTTGGTGAGAAACAACAAGAGAAACTGACTTAAATCCACCAAAGGCGCGTCTGTCAATCAAATTTCACCTCGTTATTCTAGAAACTGTATGCGAGTCTTATGAAAACAAATTCCACTGACATGGCGCTCATAAGTTGGAGAAAACACTAACAATTAACGTCAATTGAACCTGTCTCCCCGATATTTCTCCAAATACGAAACATTCGAAACGTCTGTTTTGTCAGAGTCCTCGGAGGGTCTACGTGAGCATGTACATTGGAAGGCAATTCTAGAAATATAACCTTAGTATATAGATGTTTTTCAAGTTATAAATGACAATAAGTACTTTGTGGGAGCACAAGATGTAGAAAAACGTAAGGGTTACAAATCATAATTGTTTGTATTTATGTTATAGTAGACGTTTGACGTGACTGAGTATTTTAACTAAATATGAAATCTGTCTGAACAGTAAATCTGGACCAAATCTGGTGCTTTACACCAATTAAACCCACCACTATTACTTTGTTTTCAACGTTCCATGGAAGTTACATCAGTTTCATGTAATTCTGGTTTGTTCTCGTACCAGTCTCCAGTATTGATCTGTGGCACGTGGCTATTTTCATAGGTACAGTCTACTCTCGTTATCTCGAAGTCGGCGGGAACAAGAAAAAATATCGAGATAACGAGAGCTCGAGATATCCGATAAGTTTTTTTTTTCAAAGAAAACATGAGATGAAAATTTACCTTGTTTTTAACATCTAAATACCTGCTAAGTGGTCTAACTAAAGCCGTCACCGTGTGGCATAACACTCACAACGGCGAAATAATAAGTGTATGAGATTCAATGAGATTCAATGCGCGTTTCTTACGATTCTTTGATTCTTTTTGGAATGTCGTTTGTAAAAACTATTAGTCTTTCGGCAGGCTGTGTATTAATTGCAGTTAATTGCAGTTAAAGTGACAGGCCTTACTCAAGTGTTAATGGCTAACGAAAATAGACACGTGTGGTCATTGATGCAATTAACGGATCAATTATCTACCGCACAGTATCGGGAGCAGCCGGGCGAAGCGGGACGGTGAAGTATCAAAGAAAATAAATTCTCACCTTTGCCGACACTGGGACAGTTATCAGCACTTCGAAATAAACCACAGTAAAAACATGTAAAATTGGGACTCTTGACAAATTTTTATATCGAGATATCGAATTATTCGAGATAACGAAAATCGAGATATGCGATGTTTATTTATATACATTTTGAAGGAAAAAAGTTGGGACATTGAGCTTACCTCGACAAATCGAGAAAATCGAGATACATGTATGCGATGTCGAGATAACGAGAGTAGACTGTATATGTACAAAGAAAATTACATCTCAAAAGCTTGTTAAAATTAGGAAATTTTAGTACAGAACACAGTGAATCATTTTTTGAGAACAACACATTTTGTATTCGTTATGAATTTTCTTTACTTCGTAATAAATTATCAGCTATTGGTTAGTTGCCTTCACTTTATACGTCATTACAAAAAGCGTATGTAGTGCGTATTAATTAAACGTGCAATATAACTTTGCTTTATTATGTTGTCCCCAATGCGTTAAAACTCGTTGTAAGAAAATTAATAAACTATTCTATTTATTTACTTTGTACATAATACACGACAAATGCTCGAAATACAAGTACAATGTAATTGAGTTAAAGACAATAATGTTCACTATCTTAAGATCAAATTACAATACTGTGGCGGCGAATAGTTTTCATGTGAGGAATTATATATGGAACGACTGCAGGGAAGAATTTAAAAGTAAAAATACAAGAAGATACAGCACGACCAAAACTTAAACATTATTCCTGTCATAATGAATCTCGATCATTTTCAGTTTCGTCGCTCAAGTGTGTTTTGTGTAAAAAAGAGTTAACCCATTTATGCCTAGCGTCTAGAAAAAGGGCCTTGGCAAACAGTGTAGACCCAGATGGACGCCGCATGATGCGGCGTCTCATTAGAGTCTGCGCTGTTTGCTTAAAGGAATTTCGGTAAGAAATATTCTAAATATAGAAATAAATATACTAGATATCCCTAATTTTGGAAATAAATTGATCCAATTTAGAAGGATGGGAGAGTCCACTAGGCATAAATGGGTTAAGTGCTTTATCTCAGCAGACGAACCAGTGGTATCAGATCCATTTATCAATACCCTCACTTTCAGATGATTTCAAAGAGATTTGTCATTCCATCCGTTGGTCTTTTTGAGTCGCTTAAAGCTTTGTTTTATGTATTGCACTGAACTTAATAAGCAATTAATCATCTTCCTTAAATAAAAGACTCGCGGATACTTCCTAAAGGCTGTTTGTTCCTATATTTGTTTGTCTCACTTTTGTAAAGGATGACAATTTTGTCAGTCTTAATTCATTTAATGTTTTATTCAATGTAGAAAACACTGAAATTCCAGACACTCTATCAGGAGATAAATTCCTATTCTGAGTCATTACTTTTTGAACAGAACACCAACGAAATAATAAATAATTAACTTTATTTAAATATACCACAATTCTTCAAGAAACTTAAATGAAAATATAAATAAATTTTAATTACACGGAAAATACTTGGCCTCGTATCACGGGTATATTTTTATTTTGAAAATTGATGGTTGTTGTAAACGAACCATTGTTCGACGTTAAATGACTATGTCAATCAACAATGCAATCGTTTTAATTTATTGTTGAGGTTCTATTTGCTTTTTGGTTTGTCTTCCATGACTGGCTCATATAATTAAGTCTCATCTACAAAATATCAAACTACAATATTTGATTAACCAATTAATGTATTAACATTAGAGACATAAGAATGGTGAATATAAATAATAGGCAAAAACCCGAATTGATGCACAACTGTCAGCGATCAGGAAATGGATTTTTGGATTTATGAATTCAACAAGTCATTGCTATTGAATGATCTGTTAAGAAGTGTGACTTGCGAAGAAAATTCTCTGAGATTGATATATTTCTTGAATCCAATGTACGTAAACAACACACATCGATGTAAATTAATGCGTTTCATTAAGTAACAACTTCATAGTTATTTAAAGGCAATATCAACCGATATCAAAGGTATTTTTAATAATATTGTGAAAAACAAACACTTGGCTATGTCAGTGAGAGTTTGTCCTTTCACTCTGTGAAATTAGTTCGTTTTTAAAATTACAGGAATGTATAGTCAGTGGTGCGTTTTAACTTTGCATAGTGTAATTACTGTTACTTTATATTCATACTTCATTGCATTATTGATGGTTACATCTTATCAACTTGCATTTGATATGAGTGTCCGTACTTTGTTCGATCAGTTTATCCACACCAGTCGCCTGAACATGTTTAGAAACAATTCAGGGCCGCACGTAGAATCGTACTGATCTTTAAGCTGAGAAGTTGTTAGCGTTCAATCAACAATTGTAAATGTGATTTTTACTTCAGACGTTAATTCTATTGACAGCAACGCTGAATTTCGATCTAGAGTCTCTAAAATATTTGTCTTAAAACTTTAATTGAGGTTATTTGTGAACTTTTTAATGTTCGAACTTTTTTCATTTCATGTTTGGGTTTTCACCTCGTTTGGAATTGTTTCCTAACGTTTGTGAAAACATTAAATCGTAAAGATTTACTGGCTTATATTTCTATTCAAACGACATGTTCCGCACTTTTTCATTGATGGCATTTTATTATCTTAAGCTTTGGTCACGTTCAAGACCGTATTTGTCGGACGAAACGTGGTTCATGTCGCAAATAGTTGAGGCGTTTTTTAGAATTTCATATTAAATGAGTTTATTTCGAAGCACGAAAAGATAAACATTGCTTTGAATGCAACATCTTCAATTTTTACGTTTCTGACAAGATCGGTCAATACAATTAAAATAAGAAATACTAGCATGCCATATCCATTCATTCAAAATATTTAAAACCTGAACATTTTCCCTAGATGCCGTTTAATAAAGACAGCTTTTAAACAAAAAGTATCCAATAACAACAATCCACGATATTCTAAGAAAACAAAATAAAAACAATTTGAGTGAAATGCATTTGCAAACTTAGTTATTATCTAAAGTTGTGTAACATCCCTACAGTCAGATTGACAAGCTTGGGATTGCATGCGGTGAACTGTGATTTGTAAACTTTAAGGCAGATTCTCCAAATATATGTTGTTATTTTCCTTGCAACCATTAACATCTCTACGAGGGGTGGCCGTTTAAATGTCAACGGTCTCCATACATAACATGTGTTGCTACACAAGTACTTGTAATTCAAATTTACCAATCACCGGTTGAGAATATAATTTCATTTCGCTTTTGGGAATTCCGCAATTAAAGCTACAAAAAAATGACGTCGTTTTTATATATTCTTGAATTTCACTTTTCGTATTAAAGGGACTTGTTCATCGATTTTGAATTGTTTGCAGTTCGTGATGAAATGCTTTTATATCATAAATGAAAACATCGGAACTAAAGAACCCTAGAATAAAACAAAAATAGAATTAAAAATAAATGACAAAATAGTTTCCCACTTAAGCTTAAACTACTGATCTTTGGATTGAAAATCTACCGCCTTGACCACTCGGTTATCCGGGTTGTAACATTAGTCTGTTGATGTTATACTTTATGTAAGCGAGTCAGGTATTGTCACAAATTATAACGAAAACAACAAAAAATAATTGTAATCATTCAATCGTTTCGCGCGTGTAACGCTTTATAATTTTATCATTTTGTAATGATTATTACTCATAAACGAAAACAAAATATGACAAAAAATTGGAAAATTGTCTTTTTTTATGAACAAGACGACCCTTTAACTACTTTTTATAGTTAATCAAATTATCATTTGTTCTTGTTAGTGATTGTACTTTTGTATAAGTTTCTAACCACATCAGTCTCATGACATTGTTTCGGAAAGATTTCTGTGTCGAAAGTAAAGCCGTTCAGACCGCATTCCCTGGAGAAGAGGCAAGTAAACTACATGTTAGCGTCTGAGAACATTGTAAATTTGAATTTCTTCAGACGTATATTCTATTGACACCAACTTTTGTATTGATTTACGAAACATGACCCTTAAGCAGAATCAAGATTGGCAAGTTTTGAACGTGGGTGAGGAGCTATTGCTTTCTAGCAAACGTATATATGTGGACTTTCAGTGTAATAATAACCCGTTTAGTGAATATAAATAAAGTAAGTGTGAAACTGTGCACAACTGTTTAAAACAATCAATTAAAGAACCGTTATAGTACTGGATTTTAGTTGACCCGGTCACAGAAATTGAAATATTTAAAAATGAATGTTCTCGCTTTCATTTCGCACGATTTGCACGAAAAAAAAATATTTAATCAAAATCTCATTCATTCTTATCAGTGTGCTGCGTTCGTTTTTATCCCGATGCGCCACATAACATTGTTTTGAAAGACTTATCGGTTGACAATAGAACCACTCCGTCTGATTAGCCTACACATTAACTTCAGACGATAGCTTTTATAACATCCATGCTTATCTGTATTGTCACCAATTGTTACCGAGGATGAAGCGAAGTAATGGACGTTTTGGTGCCTGCAGATGTGACATTGTTTCTAACTGGGTTTTTTCTTAACTAGATGTTGTTGCTTTGTCTGTGCACTTATTTTTCTGAAGTTGAAAGTTCTGTTTGACAATGCGCTCTCTATGCTAGCTTGCTAAGGCTATGTTTTCATGAAACAAATTATTTGCGAACATACGTTTGTTCTTAACTATCAACATAGAATGCAATTGTGATTTCGAAAAGCTATTTACCCGTCCCACGTAATTGTTGGCCACGCAACAAAAACTTGAGTTCATGCATGAAATGAGCTGATTTTGATTCGAGATAATGCTGTCTGTAATGGATCCATGTTCAAGTTTGTTGACTGAAACAAGACGGAGCCACTTAATTTATATATCCAATGTCTATCAAACAAGTGTTATGCTTTTATTCAAATTATTACATATGCTAAATGGATATGTTTTATCCAAACAGGAAATGAAAAACAAACATTATCGATAAAATTGTAATAAAAAGGTTTGGAGAAACAACAGTAATTATATTCTGAACGAGCCAAAAGAACAATATTAGATATTAACACGGCACGTGTCAAATTTCATATAAACAAAGAAGAAAATCGTCTATGAGTTATTCTGCAATAATTATGGGCGGAGCTTATTCGCTGTAAATAAACAAAACATGCCGATACATTTTCCACCAGCGTAATAAACCGATATTAATGAATGAAAGTCACGTGACAAAATACTACGCTTTGAAAACAAATGGTCTTCGCAGGTCCCATTAATTCCAGACCAATAAATATAAACATCAATAAATAAATCCAAAGATTAAAAACACGCCCTGTTCACAAACAGTGAAACACGAATAACGGATGAAGATGAGACGTTGAGTAAACACTATTTGTAATTTTTTCTGTACAGTATCTTAAATTTATTCCGATTTATTAATATGACATATACAGTGTTGTTATCGTTGTAGCTGTAACACTCTTACGTTAATTAAAAGTGTACAATGTAAACATGTAAGTTAACACAAGTTGTTGTTGTTCTAATTTAAGCAAACGGGAGAAATGACACGTTTTTTCCATCCAGTTTGGCTGTTATTGAGGGCGGAGTTCTGATCGACAGAACAGCCGAAAGTTATTTTTATGTGCGGAACTTTACATAAAATAGTACACAAGAAAAATAAGATACATTGTATAAATCTTAAGTAAAAACCGTGTTAAAATCGAAATAACTCGTGTACGTTAAAGTTTGTTGTTTGTAGGCCGGAAGTTTAGATGCGTGGTTTCAAATCACTTGTGCTTCGCACTCGTGATTTAATCGTGATTTAATCGCTACGCATCTAAACTTCCGGCCGTGGGTTATTCGACAACAAACTATAACGTACACGAATTATTTCTTAAATAAACTGTGCAATCGTACATATTTTCACGGACAGTTGTTCAATCCCAATAATGGCATTGAACCAGCGTGTGCTAACGTATGGTGAACTTAACTTTGAACACATTTTTAAAATTGCCCTACTATCGTTTTGTCCATCAACCCCCCTAAAATCATTCGAATATATTCGCGGGAGTGTGACGTTTTTGTTGTTATTATATATTATTGTCACTTATTTCTTTACTGTTTAACGAAAGCATTTAGCCAGGACTGTAATACCGTTCGTTATTTGCCTTTAAATTACAAATGGGCGAAAATATATTTTCGAAACATTAAAATAAAACTAAAAATTTACTAAAATTTAACAAACTATTTAATGGATGATTTTCTCTGAGGTAAACATGTTTTAATAAAGTCAAATTGCAGAAACACAAAGCCTATACAGTTCCAGTGGTGAGCTCTTGTTGCTAGTATCAATAATTATATACAATATCTTATTTTTCTGTTTCCATCCCTGAAATTGTTTCATCCCCGACCACGGTCATTATATATGTCAATGTGAAGACGTGCTAGAGTTGCAAAACATCTCACTAAGCTTGTATGTTTATTATTGATCATGTGGCATTGGCATCTGGCGTTTCCTCTAAATAAGAGCGGAAAGAGCGCCTTTCATACAGCACGGAACAATTGTCCTTTTTATCTTTTGAACATATAATTTAATAATCATCACTTTTTCAAATACTCATCACTCACTATATGACATTGTATGGTCTAAATGAGGTCTGGAGAATCTAAGAAACAATGGCATGGCAATTTGCACTAGCCCGTGAGCTAGTAAATGGACATATTGGAATTACATAAAAACCATACGACTTTTATCGCAGTGGTTTTGTAAGAATATGTTTATAACTAAGAATACAATTGGCATGTCTCATTATAATGATCTTGTCGGTGCAGAAGATAATATGTTCTTGAGAACGCCCAATGCATCCATTTTGTTTAGTTTTAAATAAACGCTGAATGACATTGATGGTCTGACAGACCATTTCAGGAAAGTTAATTATGTTATGCGGGCTGGCTTATACCAGCATCTTGTCAAGGAATATAAACAAAAATAACGATAATATAATTTGTTATAGGATATACTGTGGAAATGAAGAAAACGCATTTGTTTTCTCCATTTATGCGTCTTATATCTGGGTCTGAAATAAAGATCAGTATGAAATCCATGTCTACGTATCCTGGTATTGGTTTAAGTCTTTTAATTATTTTTGGTTTGTTGCTAACCACATATAAAAAGTCATAAGTTGTAGAAATTTGCAAATGCTTCCATTAAATAAGAAAACGTTAAGTGCACACTGTGATTCCATATGTTGAAACAAAGTTAAGTATATTGCACAAATTTCCATTTAATAAGTTAACTTCTTTAAAAAAGAACACTAACCAAACAAAATTCAAAATTAAAAGATGTTTTAACAATTTACTTAATTATAACGGTAGTAATTAGCGGAAATCGACGTGGAAGTAACAGGTGCGATGATTTTGTCAAATTGGGATATAACTACAAAATATCACAAACCTGCCGATTCCGTAAAGTACAAATGTCTCCCGTTAAAGAAAAAATGGCTTCTGTAAAGTTCACGTGTCATTCTCAGCTGAGCGCAGCTTTTATCTATCGCCGGGGGGAAAGTACGTTCAAAGCGATCCAACGAGTGTTGGTCATCCGTGACTTTGAGAGTGAATTTGTCCTAGCCTATCTAACAGATAGACAGCGATAAATTGTATTACTAGACCTTATTCCTAATCCTCCGTGTAATTCAATGTGCACGGTCTGTCACAGGCATACGCGATCAGAAAACATATTTTTCTTCAAGTGCGAACGTGTACACGTGCAAGTATGCACTAGCGAATGAGGGCCCGTGGAGTCTTAAGCCACTGCAATTGAGGAAAGCACTTAATTGAATGCTATATTGATCGCTAATTAGTCATACGTTCACGTATGCACGTTGTGTTGGTGTTTTAATCTGTCTTCCCCAATGCTGTTATAACTCCACACAAAGGCCATACGTGTAGCACTTGAATCAAAATAATCTGGACAGGACACTTTATCTGTTTGAATATACGAGCAATAAATTACGTAACTTATCATTAAATACTTCCACTTAATTGATTAAAGAAACGTGAATATCACAGTTCATTTACAGTAGGACAATATGAACTGTGATATTCACGTTTCTTAAATTCTGTTGAACTATGTACTGTATATAGTTCAACAGCATTTGCCTATTTACGTAATTAAATGTCTGAGCTTTTGATTCACATATTTTTCAATTCTATGATTTCATACAAAAACCTTATTCAGAAATTCATCATCTGGCTTATTAAATTGTGCAATTCTCTGGGTTCCAAGACAGCTTCAGATACTGAGCTGTACATTTCTAAAATTGGGAACAAGAGAAAATATGCTGCTTGGCGTATGAAGAAGAACTTCTCGGGCAATGTTGTACAAGCTTGGAGCGATCATTTAAACTTTCATTCGCCACAACAACCAGACCTTAGGCCACACTTTACTTTACATTTTGTCGTTGCCCATGGCATATAGCTGTGCTGGAGTGATCTTCGTGCCGCTGTAAATTGGATGAGAAGCATTGACTAACAAGTGAGACAGGCACCCATGGTCTGGTCAAACATAGTAATTGCACGATGGGGCTCCTTAAGGTCGTCGATTTCAAGAAGACCTAGCCAGACTCCACAAACATCAGCATGTGAACTTTCATGGCACTGTCCATCAGCTATCGAAAAGAGCTGTTAGTTTCAGTCATTGACTTCATTATAAGGGACCAAATTCCAGATGAAGCTGACAGTTCATTGTTCGCTGTTTTCGATGCTGGGCACAAACTTTGACAATACCATCTGGGGTCAAAAGGTTATGTAGGCTTCATCAAGCATCGATATCACTGAGAATGGCACCTAGGATGTTGTGATTCCATACGTATTTGTTTATTTCCACCACTAAGCTCATTATTGTTGATGGTGTTTTGTCTTGGCCAAGATGATAATGCAAATTTGCGGAGCAGTCATACAATGGGAGGTCCGGATCATCCTTAATGGACAATTTGCATTATCAGTTTTCGAAAACGTGCCACATTACCTCTGTGTAAACTGTAAATGCATTCTCTTGTATCTACTTTATAGCGTCCTAAGTCAATGTTATTCTGTAGCACACATTTTAATTGTTGGAGCCTGTGTCGGTAGGTTAGAGGAAAAACGAATCTCCCACGCGGAAGTTTAGATCCCTGTCCGCAATTTCTGAATCTGGGTTACCGTTTTCGATTGCAATTTGTCACTAATGGTAACACTCACCTAGCTGGGTGGTTTGCATCCTGGTCTTAATATCTTACTTGTAGTCGCTGTTTAACATCAACATTCGATTGGATATGTTATACATTTTCTAAATATGAACATGGCATCAGATCATCAAAGGACACATGCATTCACTCACCGGTTTGGTAGGTAATCTCATTCATAAACTTCTGATCCAAGAATGAGCATTTATTTTGGTTGAATGTGTTCATGATGTTTAATCTATATGTTGTACATTGTGTACGTTCCGTTTTAAGTGGTAATTGTCGACCTAAGTGTAAGGTTGGGCAAGCCTTAAAACCGACTTAACACCCTTAATAATCTAAGGCGCTGACCGGAGCTTTATTTTTCTTACATATTTGCTGTCGTTTTTTTATTAATAGTTTTGTATGACATAGGCAATAAAATAATTTATCTAGGTAATGTTTCTGTAATGTTTATGTAGCTTCAGTTTTTCTATATATTGAATACTTTTTTATGCTTGTAATAAATATATGCAACCAAAACTAGTTTCAATTCGTTAATGCCGGTTTTATAAATTTGTAATATGATTTTGGCCGGGGATGAAACAATTACAAGGATGGAAACAAAAATATAAGACATTATTTATAAGAAGTACTATTACCAGCATAAAGAGCATACAAATATTACTTTCTATGCTTTGTGTTTCTGTGTTTCGCAAATGTTATGCCCGCTGTTAAGATTAACGCAAATAACAATTCAATTTTTAGATAAAGAATTGCACTTAAAACAGTTTTGCCATCCTGGCGGAATGCATAAGTTAAACCATGAAAAAATAAATGACAATAATCTCTAATGACAACATCAAACGTCCTACTATCGCGTAGAGATGCGAATGATTTATGGTTAATTGACAAACGATAGTAGGACAATTTCAAATGTTTGTTAGTAATTAAGTTCACCTTATGTTTGTTTAATGCAAATAATTGAATCGAGCGACTTTCAGGGCAAATTTATTGGATTGTAGTGTTAACTCTAATATTGTTTTCCCCCTCGTTTTACAATAACATTATTCTTTTTGCTACAAACATTTTAAAACCCTTTAACGATTCTATAACTTTTACTTTATTGCTTCGATAAAGTCAATCAATTTAGCATATGCATTTTATCTATCAATTTACTGTCTCAGTCTTCTCTAAGTCGATAAACGTTGATGTGGTTCCTTTGTAAGAAACATTATCTCGAATCAAAATCAGTTCAGTTCATACATGAACTCAATTATTTGTTGCGTGATAAACAATTACGTGGGACGAGTAAATAGGTTTGCCAAATCAAATTTTCTTTCTATTTTGATAGTTAAGAACAAATGTATGTTCGCATATAATTTGTTTTATTCAAAGCATAGCCTAAGCATATACAGCGCATAGCCAAAAAGCACTTTCAATTCAGAACAATGGATGCACTGGCAAACAACAACACTTAGTTAAAAGGAACACCCAATAAAAAACAATTATATATCTGCAGGCATCAACACATTAAAAACATCAATTACTTCAATACTGCTTTGGAGACTTTTTGCAGGATAAAGATAAGCGTGGCTTTCATAAAAGCTCACGCCTGAAGTTAATTTGCAGGTTAATCAGGCAGAGTAGTTCTACTGGCAAGCGATAGGTCTTTAAAAAAAACGAACAAAGTACACTGATTATAATGAATGCGATTTTATTTAAATAAAACTTGTTCGCATCCTTTGTGTAAAATCAAAGCGACAACATTCATATTTAAAATTTTCAGTTTAACTAAAATCCTGTACTAATACGGTTTTGCAAGATTATTTTAAACAGATTTTCACACCTTCGCATAGATCAAACGCCATTGATATACATTAACCTGGTTACTATTATAGTGCAAGTTCACATACATACGAGCGTTTGGAAGAAAGAAGTATCTACTCACACACTTAAAAAAACTCGTCAATCTTTATTTATCTCTACGGACATCTCTCTTAAACAACTATCACCGTTGATGCAAATAGAATGTACGTATGAACAAAATCAAATTTTCATTTTTTTCAGACGCTAATATGTAATTAAAAAATCACTTTTCAAAGCTTTGCGATCGGAACGGCTTAACTTGCGACCCAGAAATCTTTCCGAAAAAATGCATTGAGACTAATGTTGATGAAAACTAAGGCAAAAGTAACATCACTGACCAGACCAATTGATAATTTCATTAAATATAAATACTAGTTTATACCAAAGGTGATATTCAAGCATATATGAACACGATATCATAAATATGTTCTGTACCTTAAATTGCTGAATTCCGGAAAGCGAAATGAATCCCTATTCTCAACCGGACATTAATACATTTTAAATACTAGAATCTAGGTGGCAACACATCTAATTGATGGAGACCGTTGATAATTAAGACAGCCAGCCCCTCGTAGAGATGAGAATTGTTGAGAGGAAATCGACATTATATATTTGGAGAATCTGATAAGTTTACAAATTACAGTTCACCGTATGTAATCCGTATGTAATCCCAAACTTGTCAATCACGGTGTAGGGATGTTACAAACTTATAATTTTGCAAATGCAGTTCTCTCAAATTGTTTTTCTTAAGCTTTCTAAGAATCTGGTCAATTATTGTTATTGTTTACTGTTTTAAAAATATGTCTGTACTAAATGGTATGTAGGGTATGTGTTCTTGCTTTTAATATTGTGAACAAATGGATGTGACATGCTAGTATTTCTTCTTTTAAATTAATTGATCAATCTTGTCCGAAACGTAAAAATTAAACATCTTTTATTCAAAATAATGTGTATCTTGTTTCTAAATATAAAATTCTGCAAAACTACTTAATTGTGTCGTGTTCTGAGAAAACTGGGCAAAATGCTTGTGCGTAAATTGTCATCCCAGATTAGCCTGTGCAGTCCGCACATGCTAATCAGGGACGACAATTTCCGCTTTTATGGAATTTTGTGTTTACATGATGTCTCTTCTTAGCGAAAATCTAGTTTAGGCGGAAAGTGTTGTCCCTGATTAGCCTGTGCGGACTGCACAGGCTAATCTGGGATGACACTTTACGCACATGCATTTTGTCCAGTTTTCTCAGAACACGACACAATTATTTTCGGCATTAACCACGTGTTTTCCGACAAATACAGTCTGAGACGTGACAAAAGCTTTACGAAAACAAAATACCATCTATAAAAAGCGCTGGACATAGAAATGTCGTTTGAATAAAACATATACACTGGGGGCTGACGACGTCAAAGCGTAGTCCGTTTCTCTACGACGTCGGGTATATGTTTCACTACGAATTTATGCGGTGAAACATGACATATACCGCTGATTTATCAAAACTTCGTTGAGTAACCTATACATTATATGTGTAGTTCGTTGCACAACCAATACATACTCTGTGCAAAATCTATACATAGAGCGACTTGTAATTTCCTTCCAAACAAAGCATTTGAATGATTAAAATATATGTTCGTAACCTGTTTTGTACTTTAAAATGTTAAATGTACAGTATATCAAAGTAACATGTAGTTTCATTTAATTTAAGTTAATGTAATTGGCTATTTTAACAGAATAACCACCTTTTGCATTACTTCAAATCAATACATTTTGATTTTAGCTCAAAATCAATGTAATTGTTGCAACTACGCGCATTCGTAATTAGTTTGTTATTGAAAATAAGTACCTACCATTACTGGATGTTCCGTTCTATAATCCATAAATACCAGAAAAGATGAAACTCGCCTGATTAAGTAGTGTATTGACACAGTGTTTCGTAGTAAAACATATACCCGACGTCGTAGAGAAACGGACTACGCTTTGACGTCGTCAGCCCCCAGTGTTANGTTAAATGACTATGTCAATCAACAATGCAATCGTTTTAATTTATTGTTGAGGTTCTATTTGCTTTTTGGTTTGTCTTCCATGACTGGCTCATATAATTAAGTCTCATCTACAAAATATCAAACTACAATATTTGATTAACCAATTAATGTATTAACATTAGAGACATAAGAATGGTGAATATAAATAATAGGCAAAAACCCGAATTGATGCACAACTGTCAGCGATCAGGAAATGGATTTTTGGATTTATGAATTCAACAAGTCATTGCTATTGAATGATCTGTTAAGAAGTGTGACTTGCGAAGAAAATTCTCTGAGATTGATATATTTCTTGAATCCAATGTACGTAAACAACACACATCGATGTAAATTAATGCGCTTCATTAAGTAACAACTTTAAAGTTATTTAAAGGCAATATCAACCGATATCAAAGGTATTTTTAATAATATTGTGAAAAACAAACACTTGGCTATGTCAGTGAGAGTTTGTCCTTTAACTATGTGAAATTAGTTCGTTTTTAAAATTACAGGAATGTATAGTCGGTGGTGCGTTTTAACTTTGCATAGTGTAATTACTGTTTCTTTATATTCATACTTCATTGCATTATTGATGGTTACATCTTATCAACTTGCATTTGATATGAGTGTCCGTACTTTGTTCGATCAGTTTATCCACACCAGTCGCCTGAACATGTTTAGAAACAATTCAGGGCCGCACGTAGAATCGTACTGATCTTTAAGCTGAGAAGTTGTTAGCGTTCAATCAACAATTGTAAATGTGATTTTTACTTCAGACGTTAATTCTATTGACAGCAACGCTGAATTTCGATCTAGAGTCTCTAAAATATTTGTCTTAAAACTTTAATTGAGGTTATTTGTGAACTTTTTAATGTTCGAACTTTTTTCATTTCATGTTTGGGTTTTCACCTCGTTTGGAATTGTTTCCTAACGTTTGTGAAAACATTAAATCGTAAAGATTTACTGGCTTATATTTCTATTCAAACGACATGTTCCGCACTTTTTCATTGATGGCATTTTATTATCTTAAGCTTTGGTCACGTTCAAGACCGTATTTGTCGGACGAAACGTGGTTCATGTCGCAAATAGTTGAGGCGTTTTTTAGAATTTCATATTAAATGAGTTTATTTCGAAGCACGAAAAGATAAACATTGCTTTGAATGCAACATCTTCAATTTTTACGTTTCTGACAAGATCAGTCAATACAATTAAAATAAGAAATACTAGCATGCCATATCCATTCATTCAAAAGATTTAAAACCTGAACATTTTCCCTAGATGCCGTTTAATAAAGAAAGCTTTTAAACAAAAAGTATCCAATAACAACAATTCACAAGATTCTAAGAAAACAAAATAAAAAAAATTTGAGTGAAATGCATTTGCAAACTTAGTAATTATGTAAAGTTGTGTAACATCCCTACTGTCAGATTGACAAGCTTGGGATTGCATGCGGTGAACTGTGATTTGTAAACTTGAACGCAGATTCTCCAAATATATGTTGTTATTTTCCTTGCAACCATTAACATCTCTACGAGGGGTGGCCGTTTAAATGTCAACGGTCTCCATACATAACATGTGTTGCTACACAAGTACTTGTATTTCAAATTTACCAATCACCGGTTGAGAATATGATTTCATTTCGCTTTTGAGAATTCCGCAATTAAAGCTACAAAAAAAATGACGTCGTTTTTATATATTCTTGAATTTCACTTTTCGTATTAAAGGGACTTGTTCACCGATTTTGAATTGTTTGCAGTTCGTGATTAAATGCTTTTATATCATAAATGAAAACATCGGAACTAAAGAACCCTAGAATAAAACAAAAATAGAATTAAAATTAAATGACAAAATAGTTTCCCACTTAAGCTTAAACTACTGATCTTTGGATTGAAAATCTACCGCCTTGACCACTCGGATATCCGGGTTGTAACATTAGTTTGTTGATGTTATACTTTATATAAGCGAGTCAGGTATTGTCACAAATTATAACGAAAACAACAAAAAATAATTGTAATCATTCAATCGTTTCGCGCGTGTAACGCTTTATATTTTATCATTTTGTAATGATTATTACTCATAAACGAAAACAAAATATGACAAAAAGTTGGAAAATTTTCTTTTTTTCTATGAACAAGACTTTTTATAGTTAATCAAATTATCATTTGTTCTTGTCAGTGATTGTACTTTTGTATTAGTTTCTAACCACATCAGTCTCATGACATTGTTTCGGAAAGATTTCTGTGTCGAAAGTAAAGCCGTTCAGACCGCATTCCCTGGAGAAGAGGCAAGTAAACTACATGTTAGCGTCTGAGAACATTGTAAATTTGAATTTCTTCAGACGTATGTTCTATTGACACCAACTTTGGTATTGATTTCCCTTAAGCAGAATCAAGATTGGCAAGTTTTGAACGTGTGTGAGGAGATAGTGCTTTCTAGTAAACGTATTATGTGGACTTTCATTGTAATAATAACCAGGTTAATGAATATAAATAACGTGAGTGTGAAACTGTGCACAACTGTTTAAAACAATCAATCAAAGAACCGTTATAGTACTGGATTTTAGTTGACCCGGTCACAGAAATTGAAATATTTAAAAATGAATGTTCTCGCTTTCATTTCACACGATTTGCACGAAAAAAAAAATTAATCAAAATCTCATTCATTCTTATCAGTGTGCTGCGTTCGTTTTTATCCCGATGCGCCACATAACATTGTTTTGAAAGACTTATCGGTTGACAATAGAATCACTCCGTCTGATTAGCCTACAAATTAACTTCAGACGATAGCTTTTATAACATCCATGCTTATCTGTATTGTTACCAATTGTTACCGAGGATGAAGCGACGTAATAGACGTTTTGGTGCCTGCAGATGTGACATTGTTTCTAACTGTTTTTTTTTTAACTAGATGTTGTTGCTTTGTCTGTGCACTTATTTTTTTGAAGTTGAAAGTTCTGTTTGACAATGCGCTCTCTATGCTAGCTTGCTAAGGCTATGTTTTCATGAAACAAATTATTTGCGAACATACGTTTGTTCTTAACTATCAACATAGAATGCCATTGTGATTTCAAAAAGCTATTTACTCGTCCCACGTAATTGTTGGCCACGCAACACAAACTTGAGTTCATGTATGAAATGAGCTGATTTTGATTTGAGATAATGCTGTCTGTAATGGATCCATGTTCAAGTTTGTTGACTGAAACAAGACGGAGCCACTTAATTTATATATCCAATGTCTATCAAACAAGTGTTATGCTTTTATTCAAATTATTACATATGCTAAATGGATATGTTTTATCCAAACAGGAAATGAAAAACAAACATTATCGATAAAATTGTAATAAAAAGGTTTGGAGAAACAACAGTAATTATATTCTGAACGAGCCAAAAGAACAATATTAGATATTAACACGGCACGTGTCAAATTTCATATAAACAAAGAAGAAAATCGTCTATGAGTTATTCTGCAATAATTATGGGCGGAGCTTATTCGCTGTAAATAAACAAAACATGCCGATACATTTTCCACCAGCGTAATAAACCGATATTAATGAATGAAAGTCACGTGACAAAATACTACGCTTTGAAAACAAATGGTCTTCGCAGGTCCCATTAATTCCAGACCAATAAATATAAACATCAATAAATAAATCCAAAGATTAAAAACACGCCCTGTTCACAAACAGTGAAACACGAATAACGGATGAAGATGAGACGTTGAGTAAACACTATTTGTAATTTTTTCTGTACAGTATCTTAAATTTATTCCGATTTATTAATATGACATATACAGTGTTGTTATCGTTGTAGCTGTAACACTCTTACGTTAATTAAAAGTGTACAATGTAAACATGTAAGTTAACACAAGTTGTTGTTGTTCTAATTTAAGCAAACGGGAGAAATGACACGTTTTTTCCATCCAGTTTGGCTGTTATTGAGGGCGGAGTTCTGATCGACAGAACAGCCGAAAGTTATTTTTATGTGCGGAACTTTACATAAAATAGTACACAAGAAAAATAAGATACATTGTATAAATCTTAAGTAAAAACCGTGTTAAAATCGAAATAACTCGTGTACGTTAAAGTTTGTTGTTTGTAGGCCGGAAGTTTAGATGCGTGGTTTCAAATCACTTGTGCTTCGCACTCGTGATTTAATCGTGATTTAATCGCTACGCATCTAAACTTCCGGCCGTGGGTTATTCGACAACAAACTATAACGTACACGAATTATTTCTTAAATAAACTGTGCAATCGTACATATTTTCACGGACAGTTGTTCAATCCCAATAATGGCATTGAACCAGCGTGTGCTAACGTATGGTGAACTTAACTTTGAACACATTTTTAAAATTGCCCTACTATCGTTTTGTCAATCAACCCTAAAATCATTCGAATATATTCGCGGGAGTTATTGTTGTTATTATATATTATTGTCACTTATTTCTTTATTGTTTAACGAAAGCATTTAGCCAGGACTGTAATACCGTTCGTTATTTGCCTTTAAATTACAAATGGGCGAAAATATATTTTCGAAACATTAAAATAAAACTAAAAATTTACTAAAATTTAACAAACTATTTAATTGATGATTTTCTCTGAGGTAAACATGTTTTAATAAAGTCAAATTGCAGAAACACAAAGCCTATACAGTTCCAGTGGTGAGCTCTTGTTGCTAGTATCAATAATATACAATATCTTATTTTTCTGTTTCCATCCCTGAAATTGTTTCATCCCCGACCACGGTCATTATATATGTCAGTGTGAAGACGTGCTAGAGTTGCAAAACATCTCACTAAGCTTGTATGTTAATTATTGATTATGTGGCATTGGCATCTGGCGTTTCCTCTAAATAAGAGCGGAAAGTTCGCCCTTCATACAGCACGGAACAATTGCCCTTTGTGTCTTATGAACATATAATTTAATAAGCATCACTTTTTCTAGGACTCATCCCTCACTATATGACATGGTATGGTCTTAATGAGGTCTCGACAATGGCATGGCAATTTGCACTAGCCCGTGAACTAGTTAATGGACATATTGGAAATACATTAAAAAAACATACGACATTTATTGCATTGGTTGTGTTTGAATATGTTTATAACTAAGAATACAATGGGCATGTCTCAGTATAATGATCTTGTCGGTGCAGAAGATAATATGTTCTTGAGAACGCCCAATGCATCCATTTTGTTTAGTTTTGAATAAACGCTAAATGACATTGATGGTCTGACAGACCATTTCAAGAAAGATAATTATGTTATGCGTTCTGGCTGATACATATACCAGCATCTTAGTTTAAATCTATTTATTTTAGCTCGATTGGATCGAAAGCCTTAGGCTTATATGAACGCTCTCGAGTCCGTTTCCTGGGACTAGAACCAGTACTTGGTGTCTTTGGGGGAGATCGAAGGAACGCTCCCAGTGGGGTTCGAACCCGTGACCTCCCGATCGCTAGGCGGACACCATATCCACTACGCCACGGCGACTGTTACCAGCATCTTGTCAAGGAATATAGGCAAAAATAACCATAGTATAAGTATTATATGAAATACTGTGGAAATGAAGAAAAGGCATTTATTTTCTCCATTTATGCGTCTTATATCTGGGTCTGAAATAAAGATCAATATGAAATCCATGTCTACGTATCCTGGTATTGGTTTAAGTCTTTAAATTATTTTTGGTTTGTTGCAAACCATTTCTAAAAAGTCGTAAGTTGTAGAAATTTTCAAAGACTTCCACTTAATAAGAAAACGTTAAGAGCGCACTGTGATTCCATATGTTGAAACAAAGTTAAGTATATTGCACAAAGTTCCATTTAATAAGATAACTTCTTTAAAAAAGAACACTAACATAACAAAATTCAGTTCAGGAAGTTTTAACAATTAACTTAATTATTACGGTAGTAAATAGTGGAAATCGATTTGGAAGTAACAGGTGCGATTAATTTGTCAAATTTGGATAAAACTACAAAATATCACAAACCTGCCGATTCTGTAAAAGAACAAATGTCTCCCGTAACAGAACAAATGGCTTCTTTAAAGTACAAATGTCATTCTCAGCTGAGCGCAGCTTTTATCTATCGCCGGGGGGGGGGGAAGTACGTTCGAAGCGATCCAACGAGTGTTGGTCAACCGTGACTTTGAAAGTGAATTCGTCCTAGCCTTTCTAACAGATAGACAGCGACAAATTTTAGTACTTGACCTTTCCCTTAAATCCTCCGTGAACTTCAATGCGCATGGTCTGCCACAGGCATACGTGATCAGAAAACATATTTTTCTTCAAGTGCGAACGTGAAGGTCCCACGTGTACACGTGCAGGTATGCACTAGCGAACGAGGGAATGTGGCGTCATCAGCCACTGCCATAGTGGAAAGCACTTTATTGAAGGCTATATGTGTCGCTAATTAGTCATACGTTCACGTATGCACGTTGTGTTGGTGTTTTAATCTGTCTTCTCCAATACTGTTATAACTCCCCACAAAAGCCATACGTGTAGGACTTGAATCAAAAAAATCTGGACCGGACACTTTACCTGTTTGAATACACGAGCAATAAATTACGTAACTTATCATCAAATACTTCCACTTAATTGATTAAAGAAACGTGAATAGCACAGCTCATTTACAGTAGGACTATATATGAACTGTGATATTCACGTTTTTTTTTGTATGCTATTGAACTATGTACTGTACATAGTTCCACAGCATTTGTCTATTTACGAAATTAAATGGGCTAGCTTTTGATACACACATTGTTCAATTCTATGATTTCATACAAAAACTTTATTCAGAAATTCACCAATCTGGCTTATTAAATTATGCAATTGTGAAACAGGTCTCTGGGTTCCAAGTCAGCTTCAGATACTGGGCTGTACATTTCTATTGTCTATTTCTATTATATTGTCTCCTTTTTTATGTGCAATGTATTTGAATGATATTGAGGAATATTTGCTGACAAATAACTATGAAGGAATAAATTTAGTTACTTTAAAATTATTCGTTATGTTATATACCGAAGATATTGTTTTGTTTTCAGAAAGTGAAACTGGTTTACAGAAAGTGTTAGATTTGTTAAAACAATACTGTAATCGGTGGAAGTTAACGGTTAATACACAAAAGACTAAAGTCATGGTTTTTAAAAAAAGGAGGAAGACTAAGACATAATATGAGATTCCTATATGATAACAACGTTTTAGAAATTGTTGATAAATTTACGTATTTGGGGTTTGTCTTTTCCTCAGGGGGGCTCTTTTTCCAAAACGTTTGATAGCCTGTGTGGAAAGCTTTGAAAGCTATTTTTAAATTAAGGCAATATTTGTCGAAATTTTATAACATTCCAATACAACACAGGTTAGAAATGTTTGATAAATTAATTTACCCGGTTTTAAGTTATGGTTCTGAAATATGGGGATTACTGAGCAATGTAAAGCTAGAACGAATACATTTAAATTATTGCAAAGTACTATTAGGAGTCCGAAGGCAAACACAGAATAACTTTATATACGGAGAACTAGGAAGAACATCTTTATCTGTCAGACATAGCATTAATTAAATAAGATACTGGTTAAAGATTGTAAACACACATGCTATTAAATATGTAAAACTTGTTTATGATATTATGTTCCGCAAATTAGAAACTTACCCCAATAACAGATCTTGGGTCTACATGGTAAAAAGTATATTAGGTCTATAGATGTAGTTTTAACGATATGTGGCTAAATCAAGGGTTAGGGGATGTAGACATATTTTTGAAAATCTTAAGAGTAAGAGTTACAGATATGTTTATTCAAAATTGGAAAACCGAATTGAGGGAATCAACTAGAGCAAAAACATACATATTAATATCTGATTTTAAATTTCAATCCTATTTAATTATTGTAAACATTCCAAAATACAGAATGGCCCTCTCTAGACTAAGAGTCTCTGCACATAGGCTTAAAGTTGAAACGGGTAGATGGCAAAAACCAATAGCTATTCCTTATGAAGAAAGAAAATGTTCTTTATGCAATATTTTAGAAGATGAATACCACTGTGTTAGGGAATGTACATTATATACTGATGTCAGAAAAGCTTATTTAAAACCACGTTATTATATAAGACCAAATATGTTAAAGTTTATAGATTTATTGACCTCTCAAAATAGTAATATTGTTAAAAAATTTAGCTTTGTATATTTATAAAGCATGGGAAATAAGAAATACTTATAATTCATATTACAATTAGGGTAGGATCGTTGGTATATATTTATGCACCGACTCTCGCTGTATACTGCCTTTTCTAAAATACCCAATATTTATTATTTATTTTGTGACAATGTACCGATTTATTTTTTTATGTTTATAATTTAAATGACCTGTGAGCTTGTTTTATGTATATTGTTTTGACATTTCATATATACTCATGGACTTATTGTCTACTGTATTATCAAATAAACTAAAACTAAAACTTTCTAAAATTGGGAACAAGAGAAAATATGCTGCTTGGCGTTTGAAGAAGAACTTCTCAGGCAATTGTGTACAAGCTTGGAGCGATTATTTACACTTTCTCTCACCACAACAACCAGACCTTAGGCCACACTTTACTCTACATGTTGTCATTGCTCATGGCATATAGCTGTGCTGGAGTGATCTTCGCGCCACTGTATATTGGATGAGGAGCATTGGCTAACAAGTGAGACAGGTACCCAAGGTCTGGTCAAACATAGTAACTGCACGATGGGGCTACTGAAGGTCGTCGTTTTCAAGAAGAACTAGCCAGACTCAACAAACATCAGCATGTGAACTTTCATGGCACTGTCCATCAGCTATCGAAAAGAGCTTTTAGTTTCAGTCATTGACTTCATTATAAAGGACCAAATTCCAGATGAAGCTGACAGTTCATTGTTCGCTGTTTTTCGATAATGGGCAAAAACTTTGACAATACCATCTGGGGTCAATAGGTTATGCAGGCTTCATCAAGCATCGATATCACTGAGAATGGCACGTAGGCTATTTTGATTCCAGACGGATTTGTTTATTTCCACCAGCGCACTATTGTTGATGGTATTTTGTCTTGGCCAAGATGATATTGCAAATTTGCGGAGGAGTCATACAATGGGAGGTCCGGATCATCCTTAATGGAAAAATTGCATCATCAGTTTTCGAAAACGTGCCACGTTACCTCTGTGTAAACTGTAAAAGTATTCTCTCTTTTTTTTCTACTTTATAGCGTCCTAAGTCAATGTTATGCTGTAGCACACCGTTAAATTGTTGGAGCCTGTGTCGGTAGGTGAGATGAAAAACGAATCTCCCACACAGAAGTGTACGTCTGTTCGCAATTTCTGAATCTGGGTTACCGTTTTTGATTGCAATTTGTCACTAATGGTAATACTCATCTAGCTGGGTGGTTTGCATCCAGGTCTCAATATTATATTTTGAGTCGCTGTTGAACATCAACATTCGATTGGATATGTTATACATTTTCTAAATGCGAACATGGCATCAGATCACCAAAGGACACACGCATACACTCAATGGTTAAGAAGGTAATCTCATTCAGAAACTTCTGATCCAAGAATGATCATTCATTCTGGTTGAAGGTGTGCATGGTGTTTAATCTATATGTTGTCCATTGTGTACGTTACGTTTTAAGTGACAATTGTCGGCCTAAGTGTAAGGTTGGGCTAGCCTTTAAACCGACTAAAACCCCTTTTTAATAATCTAGGCGCTGACCAGAGTTTTTTTTTCTTATATATTTGCTGTTTTTTATTTATAGTTTTGTATTACATAGGCAATTAAATAATTTCTCAACGTTATGTTTCTGTAAATTTTCTGTAGCTTCAATTTTTCTTTATATTTAATACGTTTTATGCTTGTAATAAATGTATGCAACCAAAAAAGTTTCAATTCGTTGATACCGGTTTTATAAATTTGTAATATGATTATGACCGGGGATAAAACAATAACAAGGATGGAAACAACAATAAAGGACACTATATATTACTAGTACTATTACCAGCAACAAGAGCATACACATGTTACTTTCTATGCTTTGTGTTTCTGTGTTTCGCAAATATTTTTGCCCGCTGTTAAGATTAACGAAAATAACAATTCAATTTTAAATAAAGAATTGCTCTTAAAACATTATAGCCGTCCTGGCTGAATGCATTAGTTAAACCATGAAAAAATAAATGACAATAATCTCTAATGACAACATCAAACGTCCGACTATCGCGTAGAGATGCGAATGATTTATGGTTAATTGACAAACGATAGTAGGACAATTTCAAATGTTTGTTAGTAATTAAGTTCACCTTATGTTTGTTCAATGCAAATAATTGAATCGAGCGACTTTCAGGGCAAATTTATTGGATTGTAGTGTTTACTCTAATATTGTTTTCCCCCTCGTTTTACAATAACATTATTCTTTTTGCTACAAACATTTTAAAACCCCTTTAACGATTATATAACTTTTACTTTATTGCTTCGATAAAGTCAATCAATATAACATATGCATTTTATCTATCAATTTACTGTCTCAGTCTTCTCTAAGTCGATAAACGTTGATGTGGTTCCTTTGTAAGAAGCATTATCTCGAATCAAAATCAGTTCAGTTCATGCATGAACTCAATCATTTGTTGCGTGATTAACAATTACGTGGGACGAGTAAATAGGTTTGCCAAATCAAAATTTCTTTCTATTTTGATAGTTAAGAACAAAAGTATGTTCGCATATAATTTGTTTTATTCAAAGCATAGCCTTAGCATATACAGCGCATAGCCAAAAAGAACTTTCAATTCAGAACAAAAGATGCATTGGCAAACAACAACACTTAGTTAGGAGGAACATCCAATTAGAAACAATTATATATCTGCAGGCAGCAACACATTAAAAACATAAATTACTTCAATACTGCTTTGGAGACTTTTTTGCAGAATAAAGATAAGCGTGACTGTCATAAAAGCGTGGCTGACATAAAAGCTCGCGCCTGAAGTTAATTTGCAGGTTAATCAGGCAGAGTGGTTCTACTGGCAAGCGATAGGTCTTTCAAAACAATGTTATGTGACGTATGCGGATAAAACGAACAAAGTACACTGATAAGAATGAATGCGATTTCATTTGAATAAAACTTGTGGCATCATTTGTGTAAAATCTAAGCGACAACATTCATATTTAAAAATTTCAGTTTCAATGACTTGATTTACTGATATCCAGAATTAATACGGTTTTGCAAGATTGTTTTAAACAGTTCTCCACACCTTCGCATATATCAACGCCATTGATATGCATTAACCTGGTTACTAGCATAGTGTAAGTACACATAAATACGAGTGTTTGGAAGAAAGAAGTATCTACTCACCCGCTTAAAAAAACTCGTCAATCTTGATTTATCTTTACTGACATCTCTCTTAAACAACTATCACCGTTGGTGCAAATAGAACGTACGTTTAAACAAAATCAAATTTACAATTTTTTCAGATGCTAATATGTAATTAACTAATCACTTCTCAGGGCTATGCGATCGGAACGGCTTAACTTGCGACCCAATACTCTTTACGAAATAATGCAATGAGACTGATGTTGATGAAAACTAATGCAAAAATAAAATCACTGACCAGACCAAATGATAATTTTATTAAATATAAATACTAGTTAAGACTAAAGGTAATATTCAAGCAAATATCAAAACAATATCATAGATATTTTTTGTACCTTAAATTGCTGAATTCCGGAAAGCAAAAAAAAACCTATTCTCAACCGGACATTAGTAAATTTTAAATACTAGTATTTATGTGGCAACACATTCAATTGATGGAGACCGTTGATAATTAAGAAAGCCAGCCACCCCNGATGAGAATTGTTGAGAGGAAATCGACAACATATATTTGGAGAATCTGATAAGTTTACAAAGTTTACAAATTACAGTTCACCGTATGTAATCCGTATGTAATCCCAAGCTTGTCAATCGAGCTGTAGGGATGTTACAAAACTGTAGACAACTTATAAGTTTGCAAATGCAGTTCTCTCAGATTGTTTGTCTTAAGCTTTCTAAAAAGCTGGTCAATTATTGTTATTGTATACTGTTTTAAAAATATGTCTTTATTAAATGGTATGTAAGGTATGTGTTCTTGCTTTTAATATTGTGAACAAATGGATGTGGCATGCTAGTATTTCTTCTTTTAATTTAATTGATCAATCTTGTCCGATACGTAAAAATTGAACATCTTTTATTCAAAATAATGTGTATCTTGTTTCGCCTCAAAATAAGCTCATTTAATATGAATTTCTGCAAAACTACTTAATTATTTTCGACATAAACCACGTGTTTTCCGACAAATACGGTCTGAGAGGTGACAAAAGCTTTACGAAAACAAAATGCCATCTATAAATAGCGCTGGACATAGAAATGTCGTTTAAATAAAACAAATAAGCCAGTACAATCTTTTTACAAACATATGGACACAAAGCCAAATAAGTTGAAAAAAAAAAATGAGCAAATACAATTCTATAAAATTCAATTTTTATTAGATGTAATTATCAATAATGCAATGAAGTATTAATAAAAAAGCAATTTAAGTATGCAACAGTTAAAACGCACCGCGGACCATATATTTATGTAATGTTAATATGCACTTTTCGAATTGTGACAGGATAATCCCTCACTATCATAACCATGATTTTGTTCACGGCTTTCCCTCAAACCGGTGTTAACCCCCAATTTGCATTGACCGTGTGAATGCTTTCTTTAAAGAAAGATTTTAATGCTAAAGAAACCATACACATTTTCCCCCAGATTCATATAACAAACACAAAATTATATTCTTGAGTTGCAAAACATCTCATCAATGTTGTACGTTTATTTTTATATATGATGTTGCACCGGTATTTTTTCGTTTCATCTATATAAGAGCTGAAAGTTCATCCTTTACGCACCACGGAATAAATGCTCTTTCGTATAATGAACATATAATTTAATAATCATAACTTTCATATGACATGGTATGGTCTTAACGCGGTCTGGAGAATCTAAGACAAAACGGAATTGCAATTTGCACTCGCCCGTGAACTTTTACGTATTGGAAATATATCAAAGACGCAGTGGTGTTGTAAGAATATGTGTCGCGTTCTGAGAAAACTGGCTTGTGCGTAAAGTGCNGTTTCGTAGTAAAACATATACCCGACGTCGTAGAGAAACGGACTACGCTTTGACGTCGTCAGCCCCCAGTGATATAAGCCAGTACAATCTATTCACAGACGTGAGGACACAAAGCCAAATAAGTTGCAAAAAACAATGAGCAAAAACAATTCCATAAAATTCAATTTTAATGATATGTAACTATCAATAATGCAATGAAGTATTAATTAAAAAAGCAATTAAAGTATGCAGCTGTTAAAAGCACCGCGGACTAAACAGTTCTGTAATGTGAAATATGCACTTTTCGAATTGTGACAGGATAATCTCTCACTATCATAACCATGATTTTGTTCACGGCTTTCCCTCACACCGGTGTTAACCCCCAATTTGCATTGACCGTGTGAATGCTTTCTTTAAAGAAAGATGTTATTGCTAAAGAAACCATACACATTTTCCCCCAGATTCATATAACAAACACAAAATTATATTCTTGAGTTGCAAAACATCTCATCATTGTTGTACGTTTATTATTATATATGATGTTGCACTGGTATTTTTTCGTTTAATCTATATTTACGAGCGGAAAGTTCATCCTTTACGCACCACGGAATAAATGCTCTTTCGTATAATGAACATATAATTTAATAATCATAACTTTCATATGACATGGTATGGTCTTAACGCGGTCTGGAGAATCTAAGACAAAATGGAATTGCAATTTGCACTCGCCCGTGAACTTTAACGTATTGGAAATATATCAAAGACGCAGTGGTGTTGTTAGAATATGTGTCGCGTTCTGAGAAAACTGGCTTGTGCGTAAAGTGTCGTCCCAGATTAGCCTGTGCAGTTCGCACAGGCTAATCCGGGACGACACTTCCCGCCTTAACTGTATTTTCGCTAAGAAAAGACATTATTTAAACGAAAAATTCCATAAAAGCGGAAATTGTCGTCCCTGATTAGCCTGTGGGATGACAATTTACGCACAAGCATTATGCCCAGTTTTCTCAGAACACGACACCAATGGGCATGTCTCATTATATGATTGTGTTTGTTAATCTGTTCTGGAATACGCACATTGTATCCAATATTTAGTTTTTAATAAACGCGAAATGACGTCGATGGTCTGACAGACCATTTCAATAATGAGAATTAAGTTATGCGTGCTGGCTAACGCCTTTACCAGCATCTTGTCAAGGAATATAAGCAAAATAACTATAATATGATGTATTATATGAGATACTGCGGAAATAAGGAAACACGCAGTTGTTTTCTTCTTTTATGCGTCTCATTTCTGGGTCATGTCGTCATAGCAATCGTGGTAGAGTTTAAAGTTGTTTTTTTTTAAGTTGGGTTTAAATGATCAGCAAACCATATATAAAAAGTCATAAGTTGTAGAAATTTGCAAAGCCTTCCCTGAAATAAGGAAACTTTAAGAACATATTGTGCTTCCATATGTGGAAAACAAAGTTAAGTAAATTACACTAAGTTCCATTAAATAATATAACTTTCTTTAAGAAAACAAAACAAAGAAATATTAATTTTAGTTCAAGAAATTAAAACATTTAATTATTACGACAGTGGTTACGGAAATCGATGTACAAGTTACAGGTGCGATGAATTTGTCAAATCGGGATATAACTTTATCAAAAACCTGCCAATTTCGCAAAACAACAAATGTCTTCCGTTAAAAAAATGTCATTCCCAACTGAACGTAGCGTTTAGCTTTCGCCTTGGAGAAAAGTATGTTTCAAGAGATCCAACTAGTGTTGGTCATCTGTGATTTTGAAAGCGACCTCGTCTAAGTTTACAAGTGATCTAGACAGCGACATATTCTGTACCTCAGATCTGTACCTTACTCTTAAATCCTCACTCTACTGAAATGCTCATGTTCCGTCACAGGCATCAGTGATCAAAAGACGTATTTTTCTTCAAGTGTGAACGTGAAGGTCCTACGTGTGCAAGTGTAAATATTCACTACCGAATGAGGGCGCGTGAAGATTTTAGACACTGCCATCGCGGGAAGCACTTAATTTAAGGTTATATTGGTCGCTCATTGGTAAGACGTCAGAAGTGTAGCTCTTCAATCAAAATGATCATCATAAGTTGCCCGCACAGCAAGAGACTGCGCGTTATCAAAATCACGAGGATAATTATAGATTGAGTGTGAGTAAAAAATATTTAAAATAAACATGGGAGAAAAACCTGTAACGTTGTGTGGTTCAAACCCAATGCCATCGTGAAATACCATAGAACTGCTTCCTTCTTTATAAACTTCATCATTTCAACAAACAATCAGGCAATCAATGCTGACTACCAAAGCAGCTCTCCTTCATTCTTAGACAGAACATTAACTTAGTAAATGTAGGTGGCGTGTAGCCGTTAATTATTTCTAAAGACTCCCTTTAGGTTCATTCTCTTTTCATTGTGGTGAAAAGACTCAAACAAACGTTGGGAATAAATTGAACTTTTATTACTTTCGACCTCATTTTATTTACGATGGAGGTATTTTAATTACTTTCATATAAGTATTTTTCAATTATCTATGATATACTGGTGAAGTAATGCAAGTAAAATTGCAATTATGACCTTCTCTACCATTTTTTACAAACGTGATGTATACCGGATATGTTATTTTCGGATACGTCTAGAAATCAGAATAGTTATTTTGAAACGATGTTTTTAAACATGTATTTGCTCTTTTCACAAAGTAGTGACTTTGTTGTTACGATGATCTGGTTCGGGGCAGTCCAGTCCATATCTTTGCATGTCATGATTTTTGACATATAGCCTAATAGGAGTGTTTGTTGTTGTTTTTTTTTACTTTATTAAATGAAATGTATGCATTAATTGGCATTGTTAACACTATGCTTGATAAAAAGGTATTAAATTTTATTTAAGATGGAGTGTACAAAGTTCATTTATATATACTACATTACTTTGTACTGCCAACCAACCATTTGATGAATTCAAGAATTGTTGTTTGTGTCCATCTTAATTATGATCCATGCTCTGGGAAAACCGGGCTTAATGCATGTGCTTAAAGTATTGTACCAGATTAGCCTGCGCTGAATTCTTCTAAATGAAAATCCAGTCAAGGTTTTAAGAGTCAACCCAGATTAGCACAGGCCAATCCTCCACGATACTTAACTCAATCATATACATTTAGGCTTTAAGCTTGTTTTCCCTGGGAAATTTTCATTTATGGCTGCCACAGTCCTATCTGTCAACTGTTTATAACAAGACAGAAGGCTATTTTTGTAATTACCACAATACTCAATACTGTTGACACGCTCCTGTTTCAGGATGTCCAAAAGCACTCTGTCCACACCCTGGTGTTCCGATCATTGAAAAGGACACATGACATGTTTTTGTCTGACCAAGGAAATTTACCAGTCAGAGATGATCGAAGGTGAAGTCTGACACTTAGTTTAAACCTATTTATTTCAGCTTGATTGCATCAAAAGCCTCAGGCTTATTGAAACACTCTCGAGTCCATTTCATTTTCATAGAACAAGTACTTAATGTCTTTGGGGGAGATCTAAAGAATGCTCACACAGTGGGGATTGCATCTGTGACCTTCTGGTTGCTAGGCGGTCACCATATCCATCACACCACGGCGACCTACATATATTTGAAACTTACCCTTACTTGTTTGAAACCGACTCTCATTTCAATAAATTGATGTTAATGACCATGAACAGCTCGTAATTCCGTTTTAGGGAAAGATCTTAAGTAAAATTTGCCCTTTAGTGTTTGATAAAGAAATTCCCCGTCTTTATTAAATTATTTGAAAATGTCACGCAAATGGTGTGGCTTTCAACCCTGCCCATTTTGAGCAACATCCTGTACATTTTGTGATCCTATATCTTTTCATATACAAGGTTATACCCAACAGGTAGAAAATTATGCATCCAAATGATCCAGTCTTGGTATTGTTTTTGTTTATACTATCATATTCATGCAAATACACTTTAACTTGCTTTTCCTGGATCCCTGAATGTTTAATGTGTGTAAGCAACTATTAGAAATCAGGATAATGTTTCATGCAAACAGTGATTAAAATTTTACTTGTAATACAATCTTTGTTTTTGGTGTACATATGTATGTACACTGATATGATTACAATTTGAATGTTTGTTACAGATACATAACAAAAGGAATAAGACTATCTTAGTGACCATGTATTAAATGGTAAATCTGAGTTATCAATACTTAATCCCATCAACATAACTTTGCACACATTTATATAATTGGTAATGTTTTAAATCATAGTATAATAAATAAAGAGATCATTATTATTGAATCAGGTAACTGGTTAATTATGTTTCAGTGAATGGTTTCGTCGACAGTGCAAAATTAATTCCGAGTACAGTGTTGTGAAAGATTTGCCAAAAGAACCTGTCAAGAAACACATTTCCCAAGCAGAAAACCCATATAACAAATGGCCAGGTAAGTTTGTATACTTCAATTTTTTTCTTCATATTATATCATTATTGCAAACACAAAAACGTATGTGTAAAAGTGTATGAGTTATTAAACACTTCAATTACCATTGTAACCATATAACTTTTTGGAGTTGTATACATTTAGCCTGTGTCTACTTTTCAACTCAGGTCAGGATGCCCAGGGCGCTGATACCAGCCGTGAAATGATGGCTTTTGAAACAAGCAGGTCAGTCTTTTACACTCTATGTCAGAATTATACATTTATCTGTTTGTATATGAGCCCCGCTCTGAAAACAACAGGGCTTAATGCATGTGTGTAAAGTGTGATCCCAGATTGGCCTGTGCAGTCTTGAAAATAAAACTGCTAAAGACACATGCATAAAGGCCAAAGTGCAAAGTGGCTTTCCACTCCACTCCTTTGTGGACTGCACAGATAATCTGGGACAACACTTTACGCACATATATAAGCCTGGTTTTCCCAGAGCGTGGCTCATATAAATTTACATTAAATGATTTTATTATATAACTAGGTATTTTGGCTCTCCCTGACTCAAAATATTCACTACGTTTCTTCAACTGAATTCCTCTCATTTTCAATTTTATATAGTGTTTTATTGAGAAAAAATAATGGCTATTTGTTATTAGCCTAATTTGCTGCTTTTTAGCCATTTGCTTATTTGGTGAATGGCAAAGTAAGCTCTTAATATCAGAGTAAAATATACGTATCCCAAATATGATTATTGTGTATGTGTTATTGTCCTTTTTTGGTGTAGGTATACTTTGCTTACTCGTTTATGTTTTGCCAAGATAGTTTGACTACTGAATCTTTTACTGTTGACTTCTGGAAAACATTAAGTTTTATTATACAGTGTATGTTATATTAATTCATTTTCTAATGGTGTTGTTGTTGCAGAATGCAGCCTCCAGCAGATTCCAACAAGGTATTCTCGAATTACTGACTTTTTAATCATAAAAAATAATTGAATTTGATGAGCACTGCATGCAGTGGTTTTTGCTCGACCTTTGTTACAAATTTATGTCAATTAATTTGATGGTTTTAGAACTAGAAATCATGTTAAGTAGGACTTGAAAAATGAAACAATCAGTGTTGTATGAATATAGTAGTGAAATGAAGTGTCACTTTAATGATGTTATAATTATGTATCCTTGCACAGCTTTCACTAGGATTCAAATCCCAATAGTGTTTAGGCTTGAGGTCAAAATTTGAAGAGTCCATTTTAATTATTGTGCTGTTTCCGTAGTCTGCTGGCATACGAAATGTGTTCATTGACTGTTAGTTTACTTGGAAAGAAGTTATACTGTACTTATTTCAAATCTCAAATCTTTGACATTTATTTATCAATTGTATGTTCCATTTGATATACTACTTATTTATTTATAATATTAAAGTTCTTTAAGAATCTTTACACACATAAAATCAACCCAGAGATATCTGAATTTGTCATTCTTTATCAAAATGAAATTAATGTGATTTCTGTTTCATTCCTTATTTTATCCTTTCACTTTTTCACTTTAAGTTTCTCGTCTTTTATTTTCTGGCAGAAATAGTAACGTTATTTATTATTTCTTATCATAAGTATTATCTAAAATATTATTTTAGCCTGACTCCAAACTTTTCATTTCTCAACAACAAGAAAACATCAAAAACTTAACACACTCATATTACTGACTATAACGATGTCAACCATTTTGTTTTTGATTTTTTTTCCTCTAGTTATTTTACTTCTTATCTCTAGACTCATGCAATTAATCTATTAATAGATTGGCGTTTTATAACTTTATTAGACAAAAATTTTTGTATGTGTATACAGCCATACTGTAGAGACATAAACACAGCCACTGCTCCGCCGCATTTAATGGAAAAGTTGGCTTGCACTTCAGTTATTTGCTTCTTTACTATTAGCATAAATTTACACTGTGCGAATATAGATAGGTGATAAACATTATTTAAAGCTTTGTCACATATTTTCGTTAGTCAAATGATGCATTTAAGTTATTTACGGTGACAAATTCAAGCGATTCAAAAACTATAATCGTCAAAACCCTGAGTTACTTTAAACCCCTGAGTTACTGGTCAAATGAAAGCCCTGTCGTTGTGTTTATTTCAGCAATTGGTGACTATTGGCTCTCAACAAGCCTTGGTACCAAAGAAGGCTCCAACTATGCCCAAACCTGACTGGCATCCTCCATGGAAACTCTACAGGGTATGTGTACTTACTTACTTACTTATTCCTCTTCGCCCCGTTCGGAGCATAGGGCCTTTACCACAGCTCTCCATCTGGTTCGGTCCATGGCCTGGGCTTTCGCTTCACCCCATGACATCTTTATCTTGCGAAGCTCAATGTCCAGTGTTCTGCGGGTATGTGTGCATGTTGATAATTGAGCTGGAAAAATTGGGCTTAGTGCATGGGCGTAAAGTGTTGTCCCTGATGACACTTTCCGCTTTTATGGAATTTTTGTTTAAAGGGGGTCTCTTCTACTTCTAAACAAAAATCCAGTTTAGGCGGAAGGTGTTGTCCCTTATAAGCCTGTGCAGACTGCACAGGCTAATCTGGGATGAAACTTTACGCATATGCATTAAGTCCAGTTTTCCAAGAACGCAACTCAACTGTCAACTGCATTCTAAAACTGCTATCCTTTGTATTATCATATTCAGTTTGTTGATTTTCTCTTGACATTTATGGAAATGTGATACAGAACAGGATTATTGATATATTTTGGAAATTGTAATTGTATTTTATACTATTTATTTTCCATATGCTGCTTTTTTTTTGCTTATATTCAGTTTCCAGTTTATTGGATTTTTTCAGACTGGTGATTTTTAGTATAAAAAATAAAATAATCTAAATGACATAAAATTATGCAATAAGATGTCAAACTTATTTGAATAAACTGTATGATACTATACCTGATTGCTGTATGATACTATACCTGATTGCTGTATGGTACTAAACCTGATTCCTCATTGCTGTATGGTACTATACCTGATTGCTGTATGATACTATACCTGATTGCTGTATGATACTATACCTGATTGCTGTATGATACTATACCTGATTGCTGTATCATACTATACCTGATTGCTGTATCATACTATACCTGATTGCTGTATCATACTATACCTGATGGCTGTATTTTTCAGAAGCTCTCTTATTGCACATGATGTTATGTTGACACTGCAGGCTTGACAACACACTTTGTTTCACTTGCCAGGTTATCAGTGGCCATCTGGGCTGGGTGAGATGTATTGCAGTGGAGCCAGGCAATGAGTGGTTTGTGACAGGGGCAGGGGACAGAGTCATTAAGGTATGTTAGAGTGTCCTAGAGTATATCTTCAATGCTTAGATTCAGTTTGAAACGCTTTAGAGTGTTTTTCCTGGGTAAAACCAGTACATGGTGTTTTTGGAGGAGATCAAAAGATCGAACCCTTGACCTCACTGTCGTTAGGCGAAAACTATATCAATGTAGTAAAACTATTAAAAGTTACCTATTTCTTTACAATTGACAAAGTTTAAAGTGGAACCATTGAAACTGCTCAAATATCTTAATCCCTTAATTATCCACTGTTAAATAAAAAGTCAGTTTTACAAACTTAGCCATTGTTGTAAATCTCAACTTTCTATTAAGTGTTGAGGAACTGAGCTCAAATAAATTATATTGGCCTTGTTCTGGGCAAACTTGACTTAAGATATGTGAGTGACGTGTCATCCAATATTAGCCTGTGCAGTCCACACAGGCTAATCTGGACAACACTTTCCGCCCAGACTTGTTTTTCGTTCTGAACTGACTTCCTTAAAAAAAAAAACATAAAAACAGAAAGTGTCATTCCTGATTAGCCTGTGTAGACTGCATAGGCTAATCTAGGACAATACTTGATGTTTAAGCCTGGTTTTCCCCGAGTGATGCTCTAAGTTGCAGTATATCTTTGGTTTGTAAGCTTAGAAACGATATCAAAGATAGAGATAAGTTATTTTCTGATGGACAAATACAGCAAGTGGAATAACACATGGAGAAGCCAGAATTTTTTTTAGGTAGACTTAAAAGTGCTATATTTCAAGTATGAAGTGTCCAAAGCTATGCATTGTTTTGTAGATTTGGGACCTGGCGACGGGCACCCTGAAGCTGTCCCTCACTGGCCACATCAGTGCCGTCAGGGGGGTAGCTGTGAGCCCCCGCCAGCCCTATCTGTTCTCTTGTGGAGAGGACAAGAAGGTCATGTGCTGGGACCTCGAACAAAACAAGGTACTCCTATAGAGTATAGAACAAAACAAGGTACTCCTATAGAGTATAGAACAAAACAAGGTACTCCTATAGAGTATAGAACAAAACAAGGTACTCCTATAGAGTGAGGTTGAACAAAACAAGGTACTCCTATAGATTGAGGTTGAAAGGATATATTTTGATTTCAATTATAAATAAGTGATTAAGTTATAAATACGTATATATTAGTCAAAAGATTATTCTTTAAAAACTTCTCTATGGATAATTTTTTTTCAGGTTATTCGCAACTACCATGGTCACCTGAGTGCAGTGTACTCCATAGACATCCACCCCACCATTGACATCGTAGCCTCGTGTGGTAGAGATGGAACATGTAGGGTAGGTTGTGACGGTCCTTCAATGTTTCTCGAGTACCTTGTACTTTTTATCTTTATTTTGTTTTAAAATTTGAATTTCAGTTAAATCTCTACTTACCAACCCCATATGCGGGTAGTTGTAAGTTTACTGGCCTCTATGTGAGCAATTGAGCTATTTCAGTTTACAGAGCAGAAATGAATTATTCCATGGATTTTGTAACATACATTCTCTGACAGTGTATCTACACATATATGCTTTTTTATATCACAATACATGTATTTAATTCACAAGACTTAGCTTAAAATACAGTTCCTGCTGCTATTTAACAGGCAAATAAAGTAAAATAAGGGTTTTTTGGGGGGAAATGGGCTTAATGCATGTGCTTAAGTGCCGTCCCAGATTAGTCTGTGCAGTACACACAGGATAGTCAGGGACGACCCTTTCCGCCTAGATTTGATTTTTGTTTATAAGAGACTTCCTTTATATGCAAAATTCAGTGTACTGCACAGGCTAATCTGGAACGACACTTTACTCACATTCATTCAACCCAGTTTCCCCCAAAAAACGCTCATTTTACTTGCGCAGAGGGCCAGTATTCTTGCACTTGTTCCTGGAATTCATGCAGGTTTACTGACTTTGTCCGAAGGCAGACAGACTTTAGTGGAGACTAATTTGGTGAAACTAGTTGTTGTATATTTGGATTTCAGATCTGGGACATGCGTACCAAGGCCTGTGTTCACACATTGACGGGACACACAAACACTGTAGCCGAGGTGAAATGTCAGGCTGCAGAACCACAGGTATGAATGGAACTGTTATGGATTGAATATTTGGAAGTTTGTTTGAATTTAGAGGTCTTTAGACTAGACAAAATATGCTTAATTCTGTCACAAATTCTTCTGATTTCTTCCTTAAAGTAACACATTTGAAAATGCTGGTTATTAGATGGGGTTATGGGGGGCTTGTGGGCGTGCATGTGACAAAGCCAGTCATAAAAATGTGGTTTCAAGTCAATAAGTTTAGTTTGTATTGACCAAGCTTGATGAAGCTTTAGATATAACAAGTTTGCTTTGAGACTTAAAAAAGAAATACCAGTTTCGGCTCAATAACTTGAGTTTGGATGGCAGTATTGCACTGTTTTTATGCCCCCCCTTCGAAGAAGAGGGGGTATATTGTTTTGCTGGCTGAAGGTCTGTCCGTCTGTCTGTTGGTAGACCAGTTCGTTTCCGATCAATAACTCGTCAACGAATTCAACAATTGGCTTGATACTTCACATGTGCATTGGCCTTGGACAGTAGATGACCCCTTTTGAATTTGGGCTCACTAGGTCAAAGGTCATTGTCACAATAAAGGTGAAAATTGTTTTCGATCAATAACTCATCATCCCATTGACCGATTAACTCGGAACTTCACATGTGCATTGACCTTGGCCAGAAGATGACCCCTTTTTAAATTGGGGTCACTAGGTCAAAGGTCAAGGTCACAATAAGTGTGAAAATCAAGGCCCTGTTTGGGGGCATATGTCTCCGACCGCGGAACTCTTGTTGTATGTAGCTTACATGAAGACTTAGCTTATGCTCGCTTCGGGGCCAGTCTATTCAAGGTCAGTGTTGCTATAAATAGAAAAACAGCAAACAGTTGGTGTCCAGTCATTACCTTATTATGCATTGACCAATTTTATGAAACTTATGATATAGAAAGCTTGCATGGAGACCTTGCTTAGGATTGTATTTTCTTGGTATTGGGTAAAAGTCACGGTCATTATTACCTAAAATACAATGGTTTTGACTTAGAATGGATGTAATGAGCTGAAATTTGACCCAGGAAGTGTCTTTTAAAAATTGTGTTAGTGTAACAATTTCACTGACCTTTGTTGAAAGGCTTTTAACACCTACAAAGAAATGCACACAGACTCAGCGAAACCTCAGAAGGGCCTGTCAGACCATTGTCTGATGAGATTATAATCTTGTCAGACATGTGGTCAATCTGTCAGACACTCATGTTGGTTACATGTGCAGGTTTCAAATTATGTGTTAGACATTGTGTTGGACAACACCAAAATGTTCGTCAGACATTGCAATCTTGTGTGTGATTTGTCTGACAGATTTCACGAAGTCTATGCCCATGTGTTTCTAAAATTGCTTTGAGCTAATAATGGATAGGCGTTTATTAAAATTTCTTTGACATTTCTCTTAAGCATCCAATATTTACTCTACTCCTCAACAGTGAAATATCATGTGGGTGTCTTGAAAGTTCAAATATCCTATTTGTTCAATAGTTTATCACTAATCTCAGCAATGCTAATACAAATGTAAAAAACTACAATATCATCATTTCATAATTTGCTTACACTTGCCTTTAATAGTTTCCAAATACTATCCTTGCCTGTGACATAAGCCATCCCTTATATTTGCAGATAACCTCCCCTATATTTGCAGATTACCACCCCTATATTTGCAGATTATCTCCCCTAAATTTGCAGACTACCTCCCTTATATTTACAGATTGCCTATCCTATATTTGCAGACTACCTCCCCTATATTTACAGACTACCTCCCCTATATTTGCAGATAACCTCCCCTAAATTTGCAGACTACCTCCCTTATATTTACAAATTGCCTATCCTATATTTGCAGATTACCTCCCCTATATTTGCAGATAACCTCCCTATATTTGCAGATTACCTCCCCTATATTAGCAGCTTACCTCCCCTAAATTTGCAGACTACCTCCCTTATATTTACAGATTGCCTCCCCTATATTTGCAGCTAACCTCCCCTATATTTACAGATTACACCCCCTATATTTGCAATCACCTCCCCTATATTTTCAGATTCTGACTGGCAGCCACGACTGCACAGTGCGACTGTGGGACCTGGCGGCGGGCAAGTCTCGAGTGACGCTGACCAATCACAAGAAGAGTGTGAGGGCCCTCTGTATCCACCCAACCCAGTAGGTCATATATGTATTTAGAATAATTAATTCTCATAGAATAAGCCTTGCTCTTGGAAAACCAGGCTTAATTCATGTGACAGAATCTGTCATCACAGATGAGCTTGTGCAGTCCGCACAGTCTAATCAGGGACGACACTTTCTGCCTAGACTGTTTTTTTTGTTTAGAAAAGACTTTCTTTTAACGAAAACTTCCGCAAAGCGTAAAGTGTTGTCCCTGAATAGCCGCCTATGCAGACTGCACAGTCTAATCTGGGACAACAGTACGCACACGCATTAGGCCCAGTTCTCTTAGAGCACAGCTCTTATAGATTGAATGCTCATATTGTTATGTTAGGGCAAGAAAGTGGCTGCCAATATCAATTGATATAAATTGAAATGCATGCAAAGCTACATAAAAGTGGTAATTTCTGTCACTATTCAATAAAGTGATGATTATATGAATATTTATTATTGGAAAAATTGTCTTGCTATTTTACTCAATTTTCCATATTGGTTGTTAGTTATTAACTGGTGTGCATGCATATATTTATAAGTTGTTTAACCTTAATGATACCCCATCTGAAGATTATTTATGAATTTTCATTTGCAATGTGCTATGTCCTGTACAACAAATTTATATTGTTAACCATTAGGATAATTAGTACCTATTCAGATATGAACAAGTATAAAATTCAATGCACTTTTCCACGTTGACTGCTCGGTTTCATGTGTTGTCCCTGGTTATCTCAATGTATTGGTTTCCCTAGTGATAAATTGGTCATGGGAATATTCCTGAACATTTAAGTACTTGAACATTTTATACTGGTAGTTTGCTTCAAGCATTAATTTCCCACTTCACTGATTGCATTATGAAATGAACACGCACCGTACTGCACAACACTAACCAGGCCTGCATGAGGAGGATTTCGTCATTAAACTTTGATACATCTACACGTGTTTCTCCCTACCAGATACACATTTGCCTCGGGCTCACCAGACAACATCAAGCAGTGGAAGTTCCCTGATGGCAACTTCCTTCAGAACCTGTCCGGCCACAACGCCATCATCAACAGCCTCGCCCTCAACTCTGACAATGTCCTTGTCTCAGCAGGTAACCTAGCAACTCATAGGCTGTTTTTTTGTTGTCAATTTTAAAGTTTGAAAGTATTTCAGTGTCACTCTGGGAAAACCAACCATGCATGTGCCGAAAGTGTCACCCCAGATAAGCCTGTGAAGTCTGCACAGGCTAATCAGGGAAGACACTTTCCACTTGCATGGTATTTTTCCATCTGTTCTTAGCAAAAATCCAGTTAGACAGAAAGTGTCATCCCTGATAAGCCTGTTCTGTCCACAGTGTCGTAAGGGACGACACCTTACGCACATGCATTAAACCCCGTTTTCACAGATTGCAGCTAATTTTGATGGCATATGGTTCGCATTTTACGTAGCTAGCTCCATAGAACAGGGGTATTTGTGTATTTACCCTTTGAAATACTGCAGGAATTGTAAGTTCAGGTTACTATTGAGTTTTAAACGCGTCTCTCAAAGCCTCCAAGCTGGTTTTGTGGATTGTAATTATTTATTTCAATGTTCCTGTTTTGTTAATGATAAGGTTGTTATTGTCATACAGGCAGTTCCTCAGGTGCTTTTGTAACTTATCATAATTGAATTAGTTCATTAAGTTTTTCAGTGTTTCTTCGGGGATTGTGTTGGTAGTGAGACCCGACTCTGGTTTTTTGCAATATTAAAATTTGAATTTATAGACTGCATATTAAAACATTTCTGTTTTGCTACATAAAAGGAATTTGTTGCTGCAACACACATCACCTGTGGCTACTGTATTCTGTGTCCTGTTTTTTTTCCATTTTCAAATTAGAAATATCTGCTGTTTTCTCTATCTGTGAGTAATAATTTGTAAGGCAATGCTTTAATGTTCACAGTGACCTTTAATAAAGAAATCTTTATTGCTGTTTTGAGGACGTAATTTATGACTTTTCTAGTGTTGTACTCACCTCTGGCAATTTATTATGCATGTCTGGCACGTATGGAATACTTTTCGCAAAACATGTGCTGTTGTGTAGCTCATTCATCTGGGACAAGATTTAATAACCTTATGTGTAACTGGTTTAAAAGGCCCTTCATTCAAAGCTAGTCATAAACTTCTTTGTAACTGGTTTAACTGGTCATTCATTCCAACCTGAGTTTGTTTTAATGTGGCCTTTGATAACCATGGCAATAATGACAATTCCACTCCTGTATGTACTGGTATAATTCGATTTTATAAAACGCCAATAGCCAAAGAAAAAACAGTTTCAAAGTAGTGCGAGTTATTATTTGGTAAAATATTGTGAAATTTCAGATAATGAAGGATTTTTGTATCTGTTTGTAACTTTATAATTTATGTATATAATAACGAATTTAAATCATATGAGTCTCGCTCTGGGAAAATGGGGCTTAATGCATGTGTGTTAAGTGTTGTCCTGGTTTAGCCTGTGCAGTTTACACGACTCTTTCTGTCAAGATTTTTATGCCCCCGGTAGGGTGGCATATAGCAGTTGAATTGTCGGTCCGAAAACTTTAACGTTGGCCATAACTTTTGCAATATTGGAGATAGCAACTTGATATTTGGCATGCATGTGTAACTCATGGAGCTGCACATTTTGAGTGGTGAATGGTCAGGGTCATCCTTCAAGGTCAAAGGTCAAAAAATACAATCCAAGGGAAGTAATAAGCTTTAAAAGGGAGATAATTTCTAAACCTGCCAAATAATATATTGAAATTTTATTTCAAAGCGTCGCAATAGGGGGCATTGTGTTTCTGACAAACACATCTCTTGTTGTTTATGCAACTGTTAACTGACAATAAGCCTATTTCTGATAACAGCATTGTATTTTCCCATTGTATCTGACAACAGCTGCTGCTATTCCTGTTGATTTTCTACTTCCAACTGACAATGGCTCGATCTACCTAGCACATTATTTTAGCTGACAACTACTTCATGTTCTTCTATATATTACCCCAGTGTAGCAAATTATTGTGTGCCTATTTATTTTTCCCTATTACAGCTGACAACGGGTCAATGCATTTCTGGGACTGGAAGACAGGCTACAACTTCCAGCGTATGCAGGCTGCCGTGCAGCCCGGCTCCATCGACTCTGAGGCGGGAATATTTGCGATGACCTTTGACCACAGCAACACGAGGCTTATAACTGCAGAGGCCGACAAGACAATCAAGATATACAAGGAGGATGATACTGCGGTATGTAGCATGGGTGGATTTGTTCAAAACAGTGCACATCCTTTGCAAAATTGTTAGAAATAAACTTTTTTTTAATCTTATCAGTAATAATTACCTAAAGTTAATTACAGTTGTGTTGCTAATCATCATACTTTATTATGTTTAATTCATTTAGTCAAATTGGGTATCAAAAAGCTTGATCAGGTGTTTCTTGATGTAACATAGCTTTGATTTACCGCTATAGTTTAATCAATACAATTGTGTAAGGCAACCATTGCACTTTGTTAGTTTGTGCATCTATATCAAAGTATGGTACATTTTCCATTCCTAAATCATTCACAATAATATCCTAGCTGTTAGGAATACATTTTATTTCTACAGTAGTGGCTAAAGTTGAAATGCTAACATATGCATATGAGTCGTGCTTTGTGAAAATGGGGCTTAATACACGTGCTTAAAGTGTTGTCCCTGATTATCCTGTGCACAGACACAGGCTAATCAGGGATGACACTTTACTCTTTTATAGAATTTTTGGTTTAAAGGATGTCTCTTCAAAGCGAAAATCCAGTCTATGGGGAAAGTGTCTTCCATAATTATTTTTGCGGACTGCACAGGCTAATCTGGGACTTAACTCAACGCACATGCATTAAGCCCCATTTTCCTAAAACGAGACTCAAAAGTTATTTGTGTTCTCTACATACTGACCATTGTGTTGCAGACCGAGGAGACCCATCCCCTGAACTGGCGACCAGACATCGTAAAGAAGAAACGATACTAACAGACAATATACAACTGTGTGTTGGTGTTTTAGAAACATGGACATTAAGTGTTCAGATCATTGCCATTGTATTTCGTGTAAAACATGTACATGTATCTGTAATAAAATCATTGAAAAGGATTGCAGACTGCACCGGAAGCAACGACCCAAGTGACTCTAAGAGAATGGTTAGTTTCATCTAAATGCGTCAATATATATTTTTCAATTCAAGAGCCTATGCCCATACGCACTGTTATAGCGCGTTTTCTTAATAGATTTTTGAAAGTGCGTTTTCAAGCTCGTTAAAGCCTTCAACCTCAGCAAACGAATTGGGGCCGTGGGGATCTACAAAATGGCGATGGCCTCGATGGTAACCAGTACAAAGCCAATGTGAACGTAACTGTTGCGCTCTGTATACGTACCGAATGCCAATTTGTCTGACATCGTTGATGTCAGTGCTTTATCACTAACTTCACCATACAAGCGAGACTGCACCGACAGCAGCAGCCAAAGTGTCTCTTGTAGACTGGAAAGTTTCATCGATAGTTCAAAAACCTATGCGAACACGTGCTCTAATAGCATGTTGTTTACATAGATGTATTAAGTCCTAAAACGCGCGTAAGCCAATGGTACATACGGCGACCTTCGATATCGGCATACCATTATGGACCGTGAGGACCTTCAAAAGGGCCCCTATATTTCACACCTAAAGCCATTTTGACCCGTATTAAGCGGTAACGAGCCAGTCATTTTGAGGTGCGAAAAGAAAACACTCAAAACAATCTGCGTTATTTTCTCTTACATCTGACGTCATAGCGTTTCGGCGTCTATTTTGCGGCTAAACACTGTACTAATTGCCTTTGATGTGAGTAATGCGGCCCACAGTGAAAAAACAAATAAGGTGTTGAGAAGGTTTGTTTTACTGGGATAATTATGGCGGAATCGTCAAAATAAATTATCCCAGAGTATGTAACACGCTTTAAGTAATTATCGCTTATTAAATGACCGCTAATTAGTAGTTACTAGTTTAAAAATTTAAAGCAATACCAAGTTAGATTTACTAACAGTGTTGATTGTGCTCTTGTCTGGAACAACTAAATGAGGATTTTGGAAGCATAATGTAAGTCAAAAGTTTTTCATTGTAAGTTGGATCCATTAAGTCTACAAGACCTTTACCTGTAACTTTCAATTCAAATTATGAAAAGAACATACACAAAACACTATGTAATGCTGACGTTGTCATATGAGTCGTGTTCTGAGAAAACTGGGCATAATGCATGTGCGTAAAGTGTCGTCCCAGATAAGCCTGTGCAGTTCGCACAGGCTTATTAGAGACGAAACTTTCCGCTTTTATGACATTTTTCGTTTAAATGAAGTCACTTCTTAGCAAAAATCCAATTTAGACGGAAAGTGTCGTCCCTGATTAGCCTGTGCAGACTGCACATGCTAATCTAGGATGACACTTTACGCACATGCATTATGCCCAGTTTTCTCAGAACGCGACTCATATTTCAAAAATCCGATGAGCATGTTTTGCGATCGTATTACAATACTAGCCGGGCTACTGTTTTGTGTGGTCATTTGTTTACTGACGAGAAAACAAAAAGTTCCTTGTTTTATTATTTAGAGTAATCTACAGCATATGTACGCATTTTCAAACATATAAGAGTGTGACTGTATATATATAATCAAAAAACATATTACGCTAGTAAACTGTTCCAGTATGTATCAGTCGAGCGGCTCAAATACTGACGAATTTCACAAGAGGTGGAGATATAGAATTTGTATTATGGTGTTCTGAGAACCCGCATGAGTCGAGTTGGTTGTGTGAAGTCGTATGATTTTGAGCTGAGCTCCCGTGTTTCTCTGGGAATATCATTTGCTTAGAATAACGGTGTGTCCAGCATAAAGGACAAACGATCGTTTCAGTTTATCTCTAACAACAACAAACAGTAAATATATCTGAATATTTGAAGGAAATGGAAAATGCCATTCGCGGTAAATTATTCTAAATGAACATGCCTCATTGACGCGAAAAAAGTCAAGCTAATTTTAATTTGCACATAAACTATAGTATAGACGTGGTATAGATGTCTGTTTAAAGATTTACTAAAATTGCAAAAGGTGCTTTAATATATAGCCTAAAGAAGGAATGCCTAAATTGGTGTGTCTGTATTGGGTACTTTTATTTCAAACACGTTGGTAAATCATTAATAAAAATGAGCTGAAATGCTTAATATAATATTTTATTAAATGCTGCCAAGGGTTTACAACCCTTGTATTAAGTCAAGTAAATAGTTCTGAAAGGTTTCATATTGTTCATTTTGTGCGGTTCCAAAAGCAGCGTCATGGATAGCGAGTGTCGAAAACGTCCGTCATTGTAAATTTCGTTGAAACATTTATCAACGTCTACAAAGAAGTAACCCTTTGTGGATATTCTCATTGGAGTGTCAATAATGATAGATAACACGTCTACCAACGTGCCAATCTAAATTCTTCAACACGTCTGATTAACCAGCGAACATGCCAACGATTCATACACATTTGTGTCTCGTTCTGAGAAAACTGGACATAATGCATGTGCGTAAAATGTCGTCCCAGATTAGCCTGTGCAATCCGCACAGGCTAATCAGGGACGACACTTTCCGCTTTTATGACATTTTTCGTTTAAATAAAGTCTCTTCTTAGCAAAAATCCAATTTAGGCGGAAAGTGTCGTCCCTGATTAGCCAGTGCGAACTGCACAGGTTAATCTGGGACGACACTTTACGCACATGATTTATGCCCAGTTTTCTCAGAACGCGAATCATTTATATTCCAAACATTTTTGCTGCGGACCGGATAAACATGTTTACGATGAGTTAACAGTTCTTCCCAATTACTCGTCCTTTGATTCATTCTTTATTTAAAATAAGAACTTAACAGCAAAACACTCTTATGACAATAATTTTAGGCATAGTTTTTATTTATTCTTTTCACTGTAGATATGCAATTCACTCTAAAATAAAAAGTTTTTCCTTAACAGTGTTCACAAATGTACATGTATGCTATTTTTACATTCATTGTAGATCGTCCTTTTAACGAGTACAGTTAACGCATTCCCTAAGTCACACTGTTTATAATTTATTTATTAATTATTTAATGCACTAGTGAATTTTGCTTTCTATCTACACTTATGCGAAGATAAATAATATATTAACTTAAAATACATTGTTGATAACAAAAAGCATGTATATGCAAGTGACAATTTACTGTTTCCATAGCAACTGTTAACTTAATGAATGTTGTCTACTTAATTTTATCAATCGTTGCACAAATTAGAATTGCTAAATAAATATAATTAAAAATATCTGGCAGTACAGATGCACAACACAAATTCTGTCACGAGGAGTTATTCATTTTAGCTTCAAGTTCATAGCTGTATAAACATGTGTATGATGTTCCATATCTGTCCAGAACATATTTTGTTGATTTTTCTGTTATTTTTGGTCTTTAATTCTTTAAAATGATAATAAATATGAAAAATGAACATTTTTGGTTTCCATGGCAACCATGGGTATTGACGGATTTATAATAGTACAAGTAATTCTGGACTTTAACTATGCACATCCAGATACTAGATCAATGGAGATATTATCAACATAAACTGATCAGCATAACATGTACTGATACTGGTATGGTTGAATTGAAACGTCATTTCATCCAAAACGGCGCTATTCGGCATTTATGACATGACACACAAAAAGTGACATAACTTCGTCAATTTATGAAATTGCAACCTCAAATTTCAGATTTTGATTTGTAAGATGTAGCATGTAGCATAATATGAGTCGTGTTCTGAGAAAACTGGGCATAATGCATGTGCGTAAAGTGTCGTCCCAGATATGCCTTTGCAGTCCGCACAGGCTAATTCGGGACGACACTTTCCGCCTTAACTGGATTTTCACGAAGAAGAGACATCATTTAAACGAAAAATTCCATAGGACTGCACAGGCTAATCTGGTATGACAATTTACGCACAAGCATTATGCCCAGTTTTCTCAGAAGGCGACTCATATACTTAACTGAAAAAGTCGTTTTTGACCAGATGGGTCAAAATCTCGTTCCCAGGCACATACGTATATACAAACCTTTCGTAAAAACTTCTCACTTTATTGTTGTATCTTCTACCAAATATTCATGCGCTTTGCGTAATTGCATATGTGTGTACGTAATGCTTCACATCAATTATTAATTACTTCAAGATTGTAATGAAACGAGGTAGAAGCAATGTAGCTACGTCTCAGGAAATCCAGATATAGGTCATAGTGAATTATTTGGGTTTGGTTTAACATTTAAGTGAAAAACCTGACCATTTCACCCTTTAACACACCGATTGTAATATAAGAATACATTCATTCTTGTATCTGTTAATATTCAATCCGAAAAGATATATGCTTACGCAAATAAGTTCTTATATTTTCCCAAAGTTAAGATATTTCGAAAACTTGAGATGTTATTAGAATAAATAATCATTCTGTCTTTTGTAAAGTCACAAAACATTCTTACGTCTCTGGTTATTTACAAAAGTTTCAACGGGCACATAACTCAGATAAGTCTACTTATCCTTGTTATGATTTATTGATATACAATGCCGTATACCGCGTTAAACATTTTTGTTAAACAGATACACTGTAGTTATGTTGCGTGGTGTCATTTATAAAGAACGATAGTCTAAATTAATATGTACGATTATTACTTATTCTCTGTCGCATAATAATGCTAATTCGTTATAATCAAAATAATTCAATATAAGATAATATACCGGTATATTCATAGAATGTAATTTGATATCAGATGCAAGCTAACATGATAATATGCCACATATTAAGTTCAACCTGCATTATTAAACGTTAGAATTATTATTGCAAATTTTTTGAAGGCCAATAAATACCAATGCCCACGTTCACTTTCCGCCAAAATTGATTTTCATTTAAAAGAGACTTTCTTTAAACGAAAAAAAAAATACATAAAGTGGAAAGTGTCTTCCCTGATTAGCCGATGCGGACTGCACAGGCTAATCTGAGACGACACTTTACGCACGTCCAATAAACCCCGTTTTCTCAGAGCGAGGCTTAATTGTTTTAGTTCTTTTCTTCTTGTATAGCTTGTTGCATGGTTCATCTTCATGACTGCTTTGACGGCGTGTTTTGAACATTTCAAGAACATAAACTGGAGTTTTCAGTTGAAACAATGTTGCATAAATGTGTTTACTCTACAAGTAGTTCACTGGCACTAATCATATGCTTAATCGCCGTCTGTTTGTCTGAATGTCTGTAGACGCAACTTTGTCCGGATTTCTCCCACTTCATGTTTCATGATACAGCTGTAGCTATTATTCATATGATAAACTTATTCAGCACACATTTTCAACTCTGAAAGATCCAGGTTTGTCACAAATCCAAACGTAACAAATTAAAATATAACAAATCTAAATGTTATATCGTACAGTGGTCTTCTGCTAAGTTTAACAACAACAACAACAAAAATATTAATAAAATTAATAATAATAATAATAAACAAGATTTTGATAGATTTTATGGTGGGCCAATATACAGTGTATTTGTACAGCACGAGGAGAGGATTAACATACCTAAAGCTTAATGGGGGTATTGCGGCAGTTTTGGTGATTTGTGTACTCGATAACACTTAATATTGTATGAATATAAGATAAGAAAAATATATTGTCTCCAGCCTGTGCAAACATTATAACATCACAAACACTGTGAGAATTTAAAGTATCAAATATCGCCCGCCGCCATAGGGCACGCTATTGTTCAATACCGGAATATGTATTTTAACTCCCAATTCTGTTTCTTACAGGTCGATGGATCATGACTCTGGTACGCGGCACATGACAAGGAAAGAGAGTCGTGTGTTGATGGAGCCGCCTGTGTCACTTCATGAAGACCCTCCCAACAACCCCGCAGTCTCGCTTTTAAATGAGCAGATTGATGCTCTCCGGCAGGTCCTAATTGCACAGGCTGAGAGAGCGAGCGCAGAGAAAAGCGCCGCTAAAACCAAAATCAAGCCTGCCAAACCTCTGCGCATAAAGCAGACAACGAAAGAACATGGAATTTGTAAATCTGCAACTGATTTGCCGAAACCTAAACAACCAAAAGAAAAACAGATTCTTAAATTAATATGCATGCCTTTAGCCCGAAAGAAACTTGCATCGACCAAACAGAACCATATAACTGAGGAATTGCTTGGTTCTTCTAATCTTCAAGCCGTCACAGATGGGAGTGTTTCAAATTGTGTAAAGTCAGATGAAGATGCTAACAGTTATAAAACCTTAGATTTAGGAACAGTGGTTAATGACACTAGAAGTAAAGTGATAGCCGGACACGTTGAAATTTTTGAAGTGGTAAAAGATGGGATTGATACAAATGTTGTTAAGTCAGATGAAGGTGCCAACAATTGTCAAACCCCAGACGTGACAACAGCGGTTAGTGACAGTCGTAGTAGCGGCATACCCGGGCACTTTGAAATGTTTGAAAAGAAGTCCAGTCGCAATCACGTTCTCCGTCTCACATGTAACTCTCTAACAGTGAATTCTCGGACAGATGAGGTTAGATCGCAGACATTCGCGACACTAAAAACATTTTGGGAATCGATGGCCGATTCTCGAGAGAAGCATGCCGAAAGTGTAAAAGTCGATGTGGTTAGTGAGTCTGTACCGGGCAATTCAGGGTATAGTACAAATGTTGAAAACCATGACGAGGGTTCTCAGTCAGTTGCACAGAAGTCAATGACTAAGTGTTGCAATGTCAATCGCCAGCACCTAGTTAATGCGTCACCGGGTGTCCACGAAATAACCAATCCAGTTGTCAGCTCAAATGTTGTCATATGTGAAAGGAAAGTTATGGCATATCAAAACAGTGAGGAGAGTGAAGCAAGTGTTCCATCCAACACGGGCCTTCATAAGAAAGCTTTTGATCAAGTGGAAGAAAAAGAGACTGATTTTGAAAGCGAAAACAAGTGTTGGGGGGATACATGTGCAGATGACGAAATAGGCGAAGAAGAAGATGAAGACGATGACGATGAGAAGATGGACGGCGGAATAGGTTACCTGATATCGTATTCCTGCCCGAATCGTGGAATGGTTTTTGACATTGCGCCGAGGTTGTGCTCAACCCTTTATCATGACAACAATAACCGTGCTTATGAAGAAGGAGTTATTTTAAGTAGCAATGAACATGCCATAGTAAGCGTTGGTGTTTCTGATATTCCAGCGTCGTTGTATTCTGAGGATAACAATGGAAATTTGACGGACGATGATCCTGTCGATCTTTCAACTTCGGAGCACACATACTCTGTGTTGGACAGTGGTACTGCATCCGATCCTGACAGCGTGACTTTTTCACTTAATCCCGCGTCTTCCGAGGCAGTATCTGATGATTCCAACGGAGTAGCCGCTCAGACGGCCAGCTGTAACGGAGAAGGAGCCGAGTCATATTCCGATGTGCAGTCCATCGATCCGATATCAGAGCTGTCCTTTTTCGGTGTGCAGTCCATCGATCCGACCTCAGAGCTGTGCTATTTCGGTGTGCAGTCCATCGATCCGATGTCAGAGCTGTTCTGTTCAGGTGTGCAGTCCATCGATCCAATGCCAGAGCTGTCCTGTTCCGGTGTGCAGTCCATCGATCCGATACCAGAGCTGTCCTGTTCCGGTTTGCATTCCATCGATCCGATGTCAGAGTCGTCCTGTTCCGGTGTGCATTCCATTGATCCGATGTCAGACAATTTAGCAAGCGGTCTGGCGGCACAAGCAGATGAAGACACTGGTACATTGTCTGCAGTGGGGTACACAAGTCCTCATCAAGAAAGTACAGCGACATCCTCTGGTGGTGATTCCAATGATATGTGCAGTTCGCTAACGTACGGTGTATCGCCGCCCAGTGAAATGTTGAGTCTATCCAGTACAGATGGAACTTTCCGGGTAGGAACAAATGCCACACCAATCTATGCAAATATAAGTGACAAAAGGACAAACAACCTGACGTCTCCTGAACAATTGACTTTAAGCAATAGAGACAGTTCTGTATCAAGTCAGTCTGTTAGTAGCCAGTTTACCGTGAATGATCCAACTTCCTTCATTAAGTGTCGCGGGACAGAGAATCATGCTGCGTGGGTACCGCCTTGTGTTTTCGGGCGACCTAAAATAGCAGACGCAGGGACGCAAACCGTTGCTTCAAATCTTTCCCAGAAACCGGACCCAAATAACCCAAGTGTTTTAACTCGAAATATTGTGTCTTTTAGGGACTTCGCAGCAACACTGCCACAAGAAAGTCAGGTTCATAATGTGAATGCATACAAAATAGGGACCGCTTGTAGCGGATATGGTAGTTCATTTTTTGGATATGGGACTACCGGTAGTGGATATGGGACGACGCTTGGACGTATTAAGTATGACAGAAGTCCGCACAGATATGTTGATGGAACATGCAGTGGATCTGATGGGCCAACTGCAGGATTTGGGGATGCGTTACAACCCAGAACGAGTTCTGTAAATTACAACACGGGCTGCTCCCGCCCGGTTCTGCTGGCGCGAGACCTCGTGTTTCGGTTGTTCTCAAATGGTTTCGAATGAACAGACGATAACTTAAATGTGGTCATAGATGAATTTTGTACACGTCATTTGTTCAATTATAAGAACTTAAATCACGTGTTTTCAAGTGGTGATGCTAAGTTTGGAATTTGATTTTCTGCTTTATTCTTGATTATATGTATATCTTCGATAACTTTGAACCTTAATTTTGTCATGTAATTTGTTTGGTTCTTTACAAAATAAAATTTAAATTAACTTGTTTAACATTTGCACTTCATATATCATTATATTCGGTAGCATAGTACTTAAGGACATGTCTGCTCCAATCTTGCAATAAATACATCAAATATGTCCATTAATGAGGGCACATTACAAAAAGCATTTAATACCGATTTCTTTGGCGTAAAAGTCATGGTTACACTGTGTGGGCAAGGGTGAACGTTTAGCAATAATACCGCTGGTTTGGACTTTTTGACTGGATTTTTTTTTAACCGAATTTCAGTCTTAGTCTTAGGTCAGTTCACCTACTCACACTTCTTCTCTGAAAGCTAGTTTACAAGTGCACATACATATGGCCGTTACGGAGAGCTTCCTTTCTAGAATCGGAGGTAGGGTGAGAATGGAAGTAGAAATAACTTCATGGCATATCACAAGACGGCGGGGCTGGGAATCAAACGTGCAATCCTCGAATTTGTAGTCCAGCTCTCTACCGAGCTAGCCAGCACAGTTTGGAATGTAACTATAATAATCATCTGACAACTTTAATGTAACATGCCACAAATGCCCAAAATTTAAAATTAATTAAATAAATTTTCTACACGATGGCTTTTTTATAATGGGACAAATTATATAATTGTATACAGTTGTATACATATTTATTTGTGCAATATTTTTAGTTTTTATTAAATATTTAACCAATGTACTGACTAGATGCCTGTTGGCTTGAACATGTTAAATGCGATGTCTTTTATGGATGGATTGTTTCAGATCAATTCAAAATCAATAGCATCACTGCCTGGCATCACAACCAACCAACAACAAAACTACTGTTTCACTTTTTATTCAAAGCATTGAATAGATTCTCAAAAACACCAATAATTGCAAAATAGTCAAAAGCCCCGTGCATGTCTACTTGGTATTGCAAAAACTGGAATGGTGACATAAGCATAACAAACTAGAACTGTCACTGCTTATCCTTAAATAACCCCTGCAAGCCGCTTTGTTAGAAAGCATATGCAGTTCAGTTTGAAGAACAGGTTTCCCAACCATGCAAGCTGCACACCCATGAAGTTTGCATTGCTACCTCATATTTTGAGATATGCTCTGCATGAAAACTAAAATATTGTTACCTCCTTTAGTTGCCAAGATATTCCCCATACAAAAGCGTAATAACTCAAAATATTGAAGCAAAGGTTATGGTTCTTGTGCAATACACATCTCATAAATAAGATCTACATATCTATGAACTTTCAAGATTATCCTAACAGTTTTCAAGATATGCCCCAGAACAAATCTAAGAAAAAAAAATAACAAGGAGTAATATCTCAGAAAAAAGGGGAGCAAGCATTATCGTTCAAGCGCAATGCACAACCCTTCAATGAAATATACATACATATGAAGTTTCAAGTCGATACCTTTTAATACTTTTTGTTTCAAGTATGCTAAGGAACAAAACTTAAGTTAAAAAATTACGAAAGGCAGTAACTTTAAAAACAGGGTAGCTAAAGATACGGAGTAAGCAATGCACAAGAACCGTATGTTTGCACACCCCCTCACTGAGATCTACCTACCAATGACAGGTAAGACAACAGCCCTGAAACCAGTATATCCCCCTTTCAACTTCGTGATGTGGGGGTGTACATTTTGAACATTTGTATCCACATATATCACTGAAACACACACATTAATTAAACAACAGCTTTGTTACAAAACCGACTCAGGCCCCTGCTTTGTCAGCCAAGTTCAATCACACATAACTCAGAAAGGCGTCACTGGGGATGAAAAATGTCTTGCACATCTACATTTCACGATAATAACATATCTGAACCACGCTCTTGGAAAACGGGTCTTATGTATGTGCCTAAAGTGTCGTTCCCGATTAACATGTGCAGTCAATGTAGACTGCAAAGGCTAATCTGGGAAACACTTTACACACATGCATTAATCCCCGTTTTCACTGAGCGAGGCTCATTTAAAGGTGTGGAAGTAGTTTGCTTCAAAAACCTAAAACATTTTATGTGGACTACGGAATACCGTTAGTGCCATCGTGTTAACACATTAAAATCCAGAGGGCGACAATGCAAGAGTGCGAGAATACGATGACGAGAGTGCGAGAATACGATGACGAGAGTGCGATAATACGATGACGAGAGTGCGATAATACGATGACGACAATGCGAGAGTGCGAGAGTACGATTACGACACTGCGACAACGCGATAGTACGATGGCGACAATGCGATAGTACGATGGCGACAATGCGATAGTCATATCTTACTGTCGCCATCGTACTGTCGCACTCTTGTCATCGTATTCTCGCACTCTCGTCATCGTATTCTCGTACTCTCGTCATCGTATTCTCGCACTCTCGTCATCGTATTCTCGCACTCTCGCATTGTCGCCCTCTGGATTTTAATGTGTAACCACGATGGCCCTAAATGTATTCCGTAGTGGAAAGACTGACCAAAATAGCGACTCCAATATATATGCCCCCCTCCCTGCGGGGAATACAAATTTTACTGAAATACTGAAGTCTCTTCTTAATGAAAATCCAGTCTATGCGGAATGTGTCGTCCCTGATTAGCCTGTGCCACTGCACAGATTTATCTGGGACGACACTTTACGCACATGCATTTAGCCACGTTTTCCAAGAAAGAGGCTCATATTTGTGTTGCCTAAATACTGACAATTTGTGTCAGACCGAGGAGACCCATCCACTGAACTGGCGACCAGACATCGTAAAGAAGAAACGATACTAACAGGCAATATACATCTGTGTGTTGGTGTTACAGAAAGATGGATATTAAGTGTTCAGATCATTGATATTGTATTTCATATTAATCATGTATCTGTAATAAAGTCATGAAAACGATTGCAGACTGTACTAGAAACAGCGGCCCAGGTGTCTCTAAGTTTCATGGAGATGCCTCAATATTTTATGTTTTCAATTCAAAATCCTATGCGCATACGCGCTGTTATAGCGTGTTTTCTCCATAAGGCGAGACTGCACCGAAAGAAGCGGCCCAAGTGTCTCTAATGGAATAATCTTCAATGAGAATTCTGAATAAAAACTTACGCATAAACGGGCCATGACCTACAAAAAGGGCGCTATATTTCACAACGAAAGCCATTTTGCATCTAGGTTTAGCGGTAACGAGGCAGTCATTTCGAGGTGCGAAAAGTAAACACTCAAATCAATCTGCGTTGTTGTCTCTTACCTCTTTCGTCATGGCTTCTATTTTGCGGCTTCTAGATTGCGGTAACTGCCTTTGATATGATAAATGCGGCTCACAGTGAGAAATCAAATAATAGGGTTTTAAGAAGGTTTTTTTATTGGGATAATTATGTGGAAATCTTCATAATAAATGTATGTATGTAACGCGTTTTAAATAATTATCGCTAATTAAATGACCGCATATTAGTACTAGTACATTTTGTTTTATTTGTTGGCTATCTTAAGCGATACAAATTGAGTGTTAGTGACAGTGTTGTATTGTGCTCTTGTGTGCAACAACTCAATAAGGATTTCGAAGCATAATGTAAGTTATTAGTTTTACAGTATATGTTTGAACCATAAAAGCAACAAAAGGAATAAGGGGCTACACAAAGTGTAGGTATGCCGAATAAATGTTCTTTTCATTATTTATGAATGTATTGGTCAATTTATGCGTATGGCAATAATGCAATATATCCGCAATATACACGAACATTAAGAAATGCACACATTAATCAAACTTTTTAAAGAAATTCTCTGTTTAAAATAAGTTATTAAACTTGCGTAATAATAAATACAATACCGGTATATTATCAGTATGACCCGTTAATTTGATATCAGTTTATTGCACACTTCATGAGGTCTAAGTTTAGTGCAGAATTAATTAGGAATTAGCATAGTGCACAATCCCGTAGGACTCAGTTTATTACAGAATCTGTAAGGACTCTGTAAATGATGAGTTTATAGCAATATTCATTTGGTGACAGTTGATAGCAGCATTCACTTCAACTCAGTTTATTGAAGTATTCATTTAATTTAGTTTATAGCAGTATGCGCCGTGAGTATCAGGATAGGGAGAAAAATATCAATAAAGATGATTCTGGATACTTATGAAAATCTTTTAAAGGATAATATTCACCAGACTGACCGAGCAGTGTCGTGACTGTGATTGGGAATATATTCCTTAATGACAAAATGCAACATACTGTGAATATTATGTACATATGGTTAACCTCTAACATTTAATTCAAATTAAAAAAGAACACATACAAAACACAATGTAAAGCTGTAAATGTCGTATTTAAAAAAATATGTAGTATATGTTTTGCTAACGTATTTCAATACTAGCTTGGCTACAGTGTATTGTCGTCATTATATAGCAAAGAGAGAACAGGAAGCCATTGTTCTATTATTTATCGTTAATCTACAACATATGTACGCATTTTCAAACGTGGAAGAATGTGACTGTATAAACATATACATGTATAACGCTTGTAAACTGTTCCAAGAGTATGTATCAGTCGAGCGGCTCAAGACGTATTTCACGAGAGATGGAGATATAGAATATTTGCTGTAGTTATAGCAACCTGCATGAGTCGAGTTGGTTGTGTGGAGTCGAGTTGGTTGTGTGAAGTCGTATGAGTCAAGTTGGTTGTGTGAAGTCGAGTTGGTTGTGTGAAGTCGAGTTGGTTGTGTGAAGTCGAGTTGGTTGTGTGAAGTCGTCTGCAACTCGGCACAACCACGAGATTGATGCAATTTCGCAAAATTAAAACATAAAAGTGTAATATTCCATATATGTGTCGTGTTCTGAGAAAACTGTGCATAATGCATGTGCGGAAAGTGTCCTCCCAGATTAGCCTGTGCAGTCCGCACAGGCTAATCAGGGACGACACTTTCCGCCTTAACTGTATTTTCGCTAAGAAGAGACATTATTTAAACGAAAAATTCCATAACAGCGAAAATTGTCGTCCCTGATTAGCCTGTGCGGACTGCACAAGCTTATATGGCACAATTTACGCACAAGCATTATACCCAGTTTTCTCAGAACACGACACATATATGTGATGCACCTTTTTCGAATACAACTCGTTATTTATGAAAACGCATCACGAACAATTTGTGTTAAGTGAACAATACTTTTCGCGGTATAAAATAATGGCCGAAGACGGACGAACTTTTGTCCTGTTATAGTATGAGACGGAAGCAAAAAAAAAACATTAGTAGCAAATGTGGTTTATCTTATTTGTTTGATGAATTGTATGTGTCTATGTGTCAGAAAAAAAACAGATATGTATATAACTACTACTGTTGATTTCAACGCACCAGCAAAAGTGTAACCGCAATATCTCTATTTAAATTAAAGTATAATAGTTCGCTCTTTGTGTAATATAATATGTAGATTGAAAAATTGTTCGAATTTCCAATGCTTTCATAGAAAACACAAATGAACGCATACATTTTTAATTGTTGTGTAGATTTAACGATTAAGTAATTTCACGGGAGTCCGTTAAACCACGACTTCGAGCTGAGCTCTTGTATTCGGCTTTACCTGGGGCTACCATTGAGTAGTATAACGGTGTATCTAACATTTAGGACAAACGATCGTATTATTTCTTCTCTATGGACAACAAACATTAAGGGCTACTTAGCCTATTTATCTAACAAATCGAAGGAAATGGAAAATGCCGTTCGCGATAAATTATTCTAAATTAACATGCCTACTTGGCGCGAATTAAAGTCAAGCTAACTTCAATTTGCACATAAAGCCTATTGTATACGTTGTGTTATGGATTTCTGTTAAATGATTTACAAAAATGCAAAAGCTACTGTAAGAGCACATGGTTAGATAACTAATGCTTTAATATCGGGGATACGAACATTTCAAAAACGTTGGTTGAGAATTAATTATATCAAATGCTAAGTATAATAGTAAATAGTAAAATGCTAAATACTGCTTCGGTTTTGAAACCGTTATATTAACCCATTTATGCCGAGCGGACTCTCCCATCCTTCTAAATTGGATCAATTTATTTCCAAAATTAGAGATGTCTGGTATATTCATTTCTATTTTTAGAATATTTCTCACAGAAATTTCTTTAAGCAAACAGCGTAGACCCTGATGAGACGCCGCATTATGCGGCGTCTCATCTGGATCTACGCTGTTTGCCTTGGCCTTTTTTTGTAGACGCTAGGCATAAATGGGTTAAGTCAAGTAAAAAGTTCTGAACGGGTTCATATTGTACAGTTACAGTATTGTCGTTCTAAATGCAGCGTCATGTATAGCAAGTGTCAAAATCGTATTTGGTCAAAACATTTATCGACAAGTCTACAAACAAACAAACGTTTGTGGATGTTTGTACAGGGGTGTCAATAATGATAGATAATCAGGCTACCAGCTAGCCAATCTAGATGCTTCAATCTGTCTGATAGTGAAGTACCCTCTGCGACGGTTTGAAGATTTTCCATTGTTGTATTGGACCAAGGCAACTAACATACAATTACTTCCAAGCAAACTTGAAGCATTGTTGCTTGTCGTCTTGGTCCAAGTTTCTCTAAAAATATTCATAATAGCTCTTTAACCCGTTTCCATTTTTGAACGATTTATTTCATAAGAGAGAATTGTCTACAATTTGCTTACATTAATGTTAACACAGTAGTCTAATATTCGACTGCCATTATCCATTAAGCACATATTTGTGTGTTATTTGTGTATTACATTGTTTTTGTATCATCCAGTCGTTCCACGTAGGTTATTTAAGTAATCCATGTTTGTGTAACTTTTCAGGGTTCGATTCTCCGCAATTTTGCATCCATGGCCGATTTTGGGCCGGTAGCGTTGGCCATTTTTTTGGCACCATAGGATACGCTATTGTCTGAATGAATATGCATTTTAACTTGAAATTTTGTTTCTTACAGGTCAAGGGAGCATGGCACTGGTATGCGGCAAAGGAGCAAGAGTCGTCTGTGGCTGGTGCCCCCAGTACCACTTCATGTAGACCCTCCCAACAACCCCGCAGTCTCGCTTTTCAATAAGGAGATTGATGCTTCCAGACAGGTCCTAATTGAACAGGCTGAGAGTGCAAGCAGCGAGAAAAACGCCGCTAAAGCCAATGTCAAGCCTTCAAAACCTCTGTGCATAAAGCAAACAGCAACAGGTGATAGATCTGGTAAATTAAAAACTCACGTTCTCCGTCTAGCATGTAACTCTCTAAACGGCAGGTGTCGAACAGATGAGGTTAGATCGCAGAATTTCGTGAAACTGAGAACATTCTGGAAACCGAGAGCCGATTCTCGAAAGAAGCATGAAGGAAGTTCAAAAGTCGATGTGGTAAGTAACACTTCAATGGGAAATGCAAAGTATGGTAAAGATATCAGTTCCAATGTTCTGTCCAATGCGAGTTTCTCTACTCTTGATGTGTTCCAATCAAATGCTAGCGAAACATCTGTAATGCATCCGGAAGTCCAGGATCCGGTGAATGATATTGTGAAGGGACATTTTTATGTGACTGACTCGCCAAGCATGTCTTGGGATGCGGAACGTGCATATCTCTCGCGTGTCAGACGTGAAAGCAAAGTTTTGGCAGATGTAAACAGTGAAGAGAGTGAAGCAAGTGTTTCCACTGACACAGGGCCTTGATAAGGAAGCGTTTGATTTAGTGAATGATGATTTTGAAAGCGAAAACAAGTGTTGGGACACCTGTGATGATGATGATGACGACGACGATGACGATGACCACGACGATGATGATGATTATGATGATGATGATGATGATGATGATAATGATGATGATGATGATGATGATGATGATGATGATGACATACATTTGACAGACGATGATCCTGTCGATCTTTCAAATTCGAAAGATTTTTTGACATTTGATTCCACAGGAGTACTTGCTCAGATGAAAAGCTGTAACGGAACAGGAGTCGTGTCCTGTTCCAGTGTGCAGTCCAATGACCCGATGTGTTCACTTGACCTGAGCTCCACAGGAAAGTATGCACGTGTTGAACTTGAATCCGGTTCAACGTTGGAACTTCCCAAGCGACGAAACATTGATAAGGAGCTACAGGATGCTTACATCTTCACTCCGAGAACTAAGCTTGCAAAAGCTGCACATTTTGATGTCTCAAATGCGGACTATAATGTTCGCGAGACTGTGAATAGTGGTGCCAGAAATGGGCATCTAGAAATTTCTATAACAAATGTAGCAAGCGGTCTGGCGGCGCAAGCAGATGAAGATACAAGTCGCATTAGTTCCATCGAAATATTGTCTGCCGTTGGGTACACAAGCTCTGCTAAAAAAAGTACCGAGAGAGACCTGGACCTGTGCAGTCCGCTATCGTTTGGTGTATCGGCGACGAGTGGGCTGTTGACTATATCAAGTGCAGATATAACTTTTCGGGATGGAACTCATGCCCCAACAATCTATGCACATAGAAGTGATAATAGGAGTAAAAAGTCTACTGAACCATTGACTTTGCGCAATAGCGACAGTTCTGTATCAAGTCAGTCTGTTCCTAGCCAGTTTTCCGTGAATGATCCAACTATCTTCAAAAAGTATGAAGGGACAGAGACTCATGCTCAGTGGGTACCGCCCGGTGGTTTCGGACTACCTAGAAACAGCGATTCAGGTACACAAATATTTGCTTCAAAAAGTTCCCAGTATCCGGACCCAAATGTTTTAATTCGAAATATTGTGTCATTTAGTGACTTCAGCGCAATACTGCCAAAAGAAAGTAAAGTTAATAATGGGAATACATACGGCAGCGGATATGGATCTTCGGTTAGTGGATATGGGACTTCCGGTAGTGAATATGGGGCGACTCTTGCACGCATTAAGTGTGCAAAAAGTCCCCAAAACTATTTTGATGGAATATGTAGTGGATCTGCTGGGCCAAATGCAGGATTTGGGAAAGCGTCCCCGACCAGAACGAGTTCCGTGAATGACAGCAAGGGCTGTCCCAAACTGGTTCTACTGGCGCGAGATCTCGTGTTTCGATTATTCTCAAATGGTTTCGAATGAACAGACGATAACTTAAATGTGTTCAAAGATGAATTTTGTGTACGTCATTTGTTCAATTATAAGAACTCGAATCACGTGTTTTCAAGTGGTGATGCTAAGTTTGGAAAACAAATCTGCTTTATTGTTTATTATATGTATATCTTTGATAACTTTGATGCTTAATTTTGTCATGTAATTTGGGATGGTTATTTACACAATTAAAGATAACATTCCAATGAACTTGTTTCACATTTGCACTTCATATATCATTATATTCTGTATCACAGTACTTTAAGACATGCCTGTTCATATCTTGCAATACATAAATAAAATATGTCCATTAATGAAGGCACATTAAAAAGCATTTAAGAACGATGTCTCTGGCGTAAAGACCATGGTTTCACTGAGTGGGCAAGGGTGAACGTTTAGCAATAAAAATCGCTGGTTTGGACTTTTTGATTGGATTTCTGTTAACAGAATTTCAGTCATATTCTTAGGTCAGTTCACAAACTTATGGCAGTAACGGACAGCTTTCCTTCTTGAATCAGAGGACGGGTGAGAATGGAAGTAGAAATAACTTCATAGCATATCACAAGACGGCGGGGCTGGTAATCAAACCTGCAATCCTCGAATTTGTAGTCCAGCTCTCTATCGAGCTAGCAAGCAGTTAGGAATGCAACTATAATATTCATTTGACAACTTTAATGCAACTTGCCACAAATGTCCACCATTTTATAAAATCTCCAGAGGTTATGATAAAGCATAGGTCTAAGCTAAAAATGAGCATGATACAGATTTTACTGACTGTTATATCAATTTTAAAGTAACATACAGGTTCAACTTGTTGAGGGGACATGTTGTTTAGAGTGGCTGTGTCACATGTTCAAAATTCGAGGTCACATTGTCATTTTTAAATAATTACAAACGGCGTTCATAACACCGGGGTTGACATATTGACAACATGCATCTAGTGAGGTCATTGATTACATATTTTATAAATACCATAAATATTGTGCAAATACATAAATATGTATAATTATACAATGATATAATTTGTCCCATTATAAAAGACATGGTGTAGAAAATGAAGTCGTTCATTTCCTATAAATAAATTTCAAAAATGGAGAGATGTCTTTTATGGATGGATTGTTTCAGATCAATTCAAATTCAATCACAGCATCACTGCCTGTCATCACAACCAAACAACAAAACGTCTTTTCACTTTTTATTCAAAGCATAGAATAGATTCTCAAAAACACCAAAATTGCAAAATAGCCAAAAGCCCCATGCCTGTCTACTTGGTATTACAAAAACTGGAATGGTGACATAAGCATAACAAACTAGAACTGTCACTGCTTATCCTAAAATAACCCCTGCGAGCCGCTTTGTCAGAAAGCATATGCAGTTCAGTTTTAAGAACAGAAAATTTCAGCATGAAAATCAACAACTTGTCAATGGCAATTACTGTGAAATCATTAAATTAACAGTAATGGCTCTTGTGAACGGCACTTCCCACAAATGAGATTTACCTGCCTATTAAATGTAAAGTTGATAACTCCTAAACTTTGCAAGATATTCCCAAATTCAAAAGCGCAATACCATAAAATATTGAAGCAAAGGTTATGGTTCTTGTGCAATACACATCTCGTCAATAAGATCTACCTATCTATGAACTTTCAAGAGTTTCCTCCTTACAGTTTTCAAGATATGCCCACGACAAAATCTAAGAACAAAAATAACAAAAGGCAATAACTTTGAAAATGAGAAAGTGAAAGATATGGCTCTTGTGCATTGCACCCCCCCCCAATGAGATCTACCTACCAATGACAGGTAAGACAACAGCCCTGAAACCAGTATATCCCTCTTTCAACTTCGTGATGTGGGGGTGTACATTTTGAACATTTGTATCCACATATATCACTGAAACACGCACATTAATTAAACAACAGCGTTGTTTCAAAACCGACTCAGGCCCCTGCTTTGTCAGCCAAGTTCAAGCACACACTGAGAAAAGCATAAGTCACTGGGGATGAAAAGTGTCTTGCACATCTACATCTCATGATAATTACATATTTTAGCCAAGCTCTGGGAGAACAGGACTTATGAATGTGCCTAAAGTATCATCCCAGATTAGCCTGGTGGACTGCACAGGCCAATCTGGGAAACACTTTTCACACAAAACGCTTTACACACATGCATTAATCCCCGTTTTCTCAGAGCGGGGCTAATTTAAAGGTGTGGAAGTAGTTTACTTCAAAAATCTAAAACATTTTATGTGTACAGACTGACCAACATAGCAACTCCAATATGCCCCCTCCTTGCGGGGGAATACAAATAATACTGAAATTTAGGTAGCACAAAAGGGACTAACTTTCAAACAGATAAAAATGAAATTTGTCTGACAAAATTGTCTGTGTAAACACAACATAACAATACATTCATTTTTTATACAAAAAAGGAATGAGTATTAATGAACGTTTTCAATTATTTTCGGAGAAAGCACTTTTGAAATATAATAATAATTGATGATGTAAAATACTAAACTGATGCCCATATTTAAAATATTCCAAAAATGTGTTACAAAGAACATACAACTTTACCCTGTTTTATCAAGAAAACATGCAAAAACTAGATTGGCTGACATTAACTGTACAATCAAATACACAATATTTTCAGCTAGGATGATACATATCGCATAGAAATAATTATAAGGTTGTGTAAACAATAACAAGTGGTTGGCAAACATGAATTTTCTTGAACTCGGACATTAATCCATTTGCTGAAATACTTAATACACACCAAAAGGTTATAATTTCTATCATACAAAGCACAAGATAGAATCATGTTAAAACTAGTCCTCAATCATGGTGTTTTTCCATTGGAGCATCCACCCACAAATATTTAAATAAGATGGGTCATTTAATATAAAACATCTTTTTATATGACCATTTTCAAAAAATATTTAATTACCTAAATGTTTTGTAAATGCTAACACAACACTTAACATGCATTTAATGGAATGTAGTATAGTGGTATAAGTAAAAATATAAAAAATGTTAAGAAAGCAAAACAAAATATTCAAACAAAATGACATGACATCTACATGATGCTCACACTTATAAAATAAATAACACATATACAAGTGGATAAGTACTTATAGGGGACATATAAGTAGTGTCATAATTTAGTAAAAAAAACAAACACACCCCAGATAAATAAAACATTTAAAGCAGACAATTTTCCCTAGCCGATCGAGTCAGTTTCATGAGCTTGATAAAAATGTTTGTACTAAACAAACACAAACACAAAATCTAGCTGAAGCTCCAGAAATACAAAAAGTATTGAAATTAAAAAATGCATGGACACAAAAACTTGGTCTTCGCCAGATAGGGCCATCCTAGCTCCAGACCAGCCTTAGCCTGCACAGTCTTGTCAGGAGTTACCCGATCCACTTATACAACATGCAAGGTTTGGATGTCTCATTAGGGGACAGGATAGCTCCTGACAAGACTGCGCGATTGTGCAGGCTGGTCTTGAGCAACGATGGCCGAATATGGCACGAGACCCATTTTCACATGATGCTACTCACACCGTTCTCAGATGTCAACAGTTTACTGATACTGTTGTTTCAAATCTACTTCTAATTTTACACCCAATTTATACATGTACATTAAGTTTCACATTGTTTAGTGTTCATACTTTACAGAGAACTATTTTGTTTTCATCTTGTATTGCTTTTGAGTATATGCCTGTTCACTTGTTAGTTTGTTTTGTTTTTTTATTAAGTGTTGACATTAAACTGGTGAGTGTGACAATATTTTATTCATTCACCCTTGGGAACAAAACGCAAAGGACATTTTAATCTCAAAGTCATTAAGTCAAGTTTTTAACCAAAACCAACTCCAAAACCTTAAATAAAAACAAAAATGCCATAAATGCAATCTTTGAAACTGAATAATTTTGTAAAGCCTTCTGATGAACAGAAAAATGTAAATGTTAATTGAAGCTCCAGCAAATGAGACAGATCCTATGATTAAATTTAACACTTTACAAAAATAGCTCTTGGATTTCTATCCATGCTAGCCACACATTTTAAGCCAGCAGTTCCACCAAGCAACCAAATAAAAAAGATAACTAAAACACCAACCCAAAACCAAAAAGAAAACGTTTGACATTAACCAATACATTTTTTTTTAAACTAACAATGCATGTTCATAAAGTGTTGTCCAAGATTAGCCTGGGAAGTCTGCACAGGCTAATCAGAGATGACACTTTCCATCTATACTGGATTTTAGTTAAGAAGTGGTGAAAAATTCCATAAAAGCAGAAAGATTTGTCCCTGATTAGCCTGTGCAGACTGCACAGGCTAATCTTAAATGACACTTTACGCACATGCATTAATCCCAGTTTTCCCAGAACAAGGCTCAATTATTAGCTAAACTCATTAAGGCCACATTTTGATTCTTCTTTTTCGCTTTCGACGACCTATAAAGGCCGCCTCTCTTGAAGAACTGGGACACCTTGTTAGTGTTCCCATCCGATTTGTATGACCTCTTGGAATCACGTAGCCCAAAATTCCCGAGCCCGTCTGCCGGCATGGGGTCCATATTGACATTCTCCTTGTCAGAGCTAAATGACTTCTTCCGCTCCTTAGTGACCTTGACCCCGTGGTCCTGGTACTGATCCCCGTCTGAATACACATTCCTGGGCTTCAAAACCGCTCTACCCAACTTGCTGAAGAATCCCCCGACCCCCGAGGATTTTTTGTCCGGTTTACGATTCTTGTCCTCAGGCATTTTCAGCGTAGGCCCTTGCTCCAGACTGCAAACAGGACCTCTCCCTTGCTGAGACTGGTACACATAGACATCCTTATTGGAGAGAAACTTCCCATGTTTCTCTAGATTCAATGTAGACAGATTGCAAATACTTTCTGGTTCGACAATTGGCAGAGGACGCCCATTTCTACTCACTATTGTCTCCAAGTCCCTATTTTTCTCATATTCCATCCATTTCTCAACTGCATACAAAGAGTCCAGCATGTCACTTCTGCTGCGCCGGTGCCCGGGATTTCTTTTGGGCAACTCCAGCTGTCGTCTGCTCTTCACTGCCTGCTTGGTCTTTTCCTCCTCTGAAATTATCTCCCTTTCCTCGTACTCTTTAATTGGAGCAGGGAACAACTTCCTGTGGAGAGTTTCAGACTTCTTCCCATCATGCCCTGCGTTTCCTGTGATGGGGGATGGTGGGAAGGCCAGTTCAGGCGGGCCTGCTTTCACAGTCTGGGCAGTGCAGGTCGTGGTGACTGGTCGCAGCTTTTGGGTGCTACTTCTTGTTAGTTTGCCTAACGTGGAACTGTAGCCTGAAATAATATTCATTAACAATTGTAAGTAAACATTATTTGTATGGATTTCCCTTCTGTGGCAATCTCTCTGAAATGTGTTGCAGTGTTGCAAGAAGCAATAAACCAGAAGCCACTACACTTCTATTTTTTTTTCAGTATATATCAAAGACTCGTTTTCAAATACAATGTTATGTGTTTACGCTTGAACCGATCACTCAATCCAAATTCATTAATTATTCAGTGCCTCTCGTAAATACAAGTATGTCCAAATTTATGTTTACCCTCAGTGCTGCCTATATTGTTATAATCGGATTGACAGCTGTTATTATGTCTTTTTTAGAACAGTTCAAGTATGTTGATATATCTTGAATAAAACAATACTCCGCCTGTTGTTATTTGTTTGTGTCACAGTCCTTAATAATGGTTACCCATTGACAACATACGCACTATTATGTCAACGGTTCAAGCATGGTAAAATATTGTCAAGATACAGATCATGCCGACAATCAACATATAGAACATGCTTCGCCTGTTGTTATGCGTTCATGACAACAGTCAAGGCATGGTATCCTATTGTCAACATATAGAACATGCTCAGCCTGTTGTTATACGTTCATGACAACAGTCAAGGCATGGTATTCTGTTGTCAACATATAGAACATGCTCAGCCTGTTGTTATACGTTCATGACAACTGTCAAGGCATGGTATTCTGTTGTCAACATAC
>VMBQ01002328.1:111280-125115 GCA_007657795.1 Dreissena rostriformis
TGGAATCGATCGTATTTTGTTTATTTTGTCTGTCGGCATGGCTGGACACATGGCCTACCCCCCCCCAAACAAAATCTCATCGGATTTACATGATTCACAAAAACGACCTCTGAGAAGCCAAAAAATACGGAATTCCGTAATAATACGGAATACTTTCACCCATGCATATACCTCTATGAAGGGCTGGAATGTGTTCTGCAGTTTCTGGCTGGTGTTAATCAGGTTGGCCATGAGGCCTCTCAGTCGCAGGTTCACCTTGTTGATGTCCCCCTTCATAGTCTCCATGGAGATCCTGTACACAGGGAGAAAACATCACATCTGCCCAGGCTGAAACCGGTGCTTTTGTTTGGCTGATTATTGATAGCCATTATTTGGTAATTACCATTAATTTCAAATGGCAAATACTACCTTTTTTACGAATTCCAGTTACAAAATAGCCCATTGAGGGCTTGTTAAACCCAAATTACACTTATGAAACAATAATGTTATCACAAATGTAAGCAACATTAGAAAAACTTCGTTAAAAACAGTGAACATTTCTATCAAAATATTCAGCCAGATCATGTGACAACTCACTTGGCGACCCTCTCCAGTGCCAGCACCTCCTTCACAAAGCCCAGAGTGTTGCCCCCACTGCCCTTGCAGGCCTTCAGGGTGTGGTGGAGCAGGGTATGAGCCCCCGTGCGGCCCCTCACCTCACCCAGCCTCAGCAGGGTACACAGCTTGAACCCCGCAGCATCACCATGGTACTTGCCCTGAACAGGGGGAACATGGATGTTAAAAATGAGCCTCGCTCTGGGAAAACTGGGCTTAATGCATGTGCGTGAAGTGTCATCCAAGATTAGCCTGTGCCGCCCCCAGGCTAATCAGGGACAACAGTTTCTGCACAAACTGGATTTATGTTTAGAAGAGACTTTCTTGAAAGGAAAACTCCCATAAAAGTGTAAAGTGTCATAACTGATTAGCCTGTGCGGACTCCACAGGCTAATCAGGGTTACACTTTAAGCACAAGCATTAAGCCCATTTTTCCCAGACTGAGGCTCCAATGAAGAGAATGAACTTGTTGGCACAGTACTGAAAATTCATCACTCATCAAGCAACTCAAAATTGAATTACCACAAATGATCACCATACAAGAGGGTAAGCAGAGTTCCTGCTGCAAACTGGCTATAAAACCGCTAAATTTCACACACTTTATAACATTGTCGCAATATTTGTCAATCATAATTCATGATGGACAAAAGTTAAAAACAGCATCAATGTCTACATCTCAAAGGTCAAGGTCACACTAAGAGGTAAAAGGTAGAATATGGACATAATGTAGCTTATCCATACTGTAACTTCATCATCTATCAAACAATTTTAAAATAACTTGTTACACAAAAGGTCTACAGCTCAAAGGTAAAGGTCACATATGCTGGTTAAAATGTGAATTTGTATATAAACAAGGGCTCACCATAAAAGCCACATACATCTATTCACTTATACAAATGTATACTCACATAGTTGAGATAGTTTCCAACACGTAGCACATAATTCAGTATCTGCTTCAAGTCGGGACTTTCCAGCAACAGCTTGGCCAGGTCGATCATGGAGGTGAGATCTGCGTGGAATGTCTGCGTGCTCTTTGTGAACTCACGTCTCATCAGCTGTCCCTCTAGCAGAGTCATGTAGTCGGGAATGTCCGACAACAGCAGCACAAACTGCTCGGCCATCCCCAGTTCTAGACGAGGACCTTTGTAACATCGCAGCATCTCCACCTGGTCTCAAGAAACAAAGTGGCCATTTAGTTTAAACCCATTTTTTTTAACTTGATTTATGAAAATCATTTGGCTCTGCTGCTCATAGGGTCATTTTTTAAGTCTGTTTCCTAGAAAACCCACTTGGTGCCTTTGGAAAGATTCGGAAAACACTTAACAAACATATGAGCCTTGATCTGTGAAAACTGAGCTAATGCTTGTGCATAAAGTGTCTTCCCGGATTAGCCTGTGCAGTCCACACAGGCTAATTAGGAGCAACACTTCCACCTAAACTGGATTTTTGTTTAGAAGAGACTTCCTTTAAAAAAAAAATCCATAAAAGTGGGAATTGTCGTCCCTGATTAGCATGTGCAGGTTCTACAGGATAATACAAATTGCTTGAAAATCTTTTACTTCAGTTTAAAAGTTTTGTAACTTGCATATCAACAAAATTATATAACGAATGATTTAGAACTAACATTTTCTCTACATGAAAATAAATAACTTGCAAGTTTATGACAGATATTGAAATAATTAAATGTTTTGTTCAAGTTTATTGTTTATTTACACAATGTAAGATATAGTTTTTATATTATGTTCGACAATATCCCTCAATAGACCAAGAGAAACCATTGAATATGTCAAATTGTCAATATTAACCAATACTTTTAGTCTGCTGCTACCTTAAAGCCCCTTACCTGCACTTCAAAGTTGTATATATGTTGAATCCCTGTACAAGCAAGATCTTATTTATTTTTGAGGCAGAGTTTGTTTTTATTGTGCAGTATGCTCGGGTAATTGCTACTGTCCATGGTAACCAGTCTTTTTCTGAGAAAACTTGGCTAAATTCATGTGCATAAAGTGTCCCAGATTAGCCTGTACAGTCTGCATAGACTATGCAGGGACGACACTTTCCGCTTTTAAAGAATTTTTGTTCAAAGGAAGTCACTTCTAGACAAATACCCAGTTTTAGCGGAAAGTTTCGTCCCTGATTGGCCTGTGCCGACTGCACTGGAACAACACTTTATGCACATGCATAAAGCTCTGTTTCCCAAAACAAGACTCATATCATATCAACATGAATGTCCCCATACCTCCTCCTGGCAAGGCAAGATATTGACCAGGTACTGCAACATGGGCAGGGAGAGGCCCCCTGGATCCTTGCTGGGATCCTTGTTGTGATCCTTAAGGTTTTCGGTCTGATCCCCGATCTCCAGCTTGGATACAAGGTCCTCCGCGCCGGAGTCCATACGATTGAGGAACAGGTTGATCTTCAACCGGGTCACAACGTCCAACAGTACTATCTGTAACAAAAAGCAGACATGCAGCACGAGGATATTGTGTATATGACATGAACTCTGGTAAAAAAGGGCTGAATGCATGTGCATAAAATGTCTTGCAAGATTAGCCTGTGCAGTTTGCACAGGCTAATCAGGGACAGCACGTTCTGCCTAGACTTGATTTTCTTTTGGCAAACACTTCTTTTTAAACAAATAATTCCATAAAAGCAGAAAGCCTTGTCCCTGATAAGCCTGTGTGTAATGCATTAAGCCTGGTTTTTCAAGAGCGTGGCGCAAATTTCGTCATGTAATATTTACTAAAACTAAATAAGATTTTGATAATTTCTGAGGGATAAAATGAATTCTGATAAACTGTGCAGTATTACTACATAGCCTCTGTACAGATGGAACACTGAAAAGTATTCTCACTTGCTTGTGCAAAGTTGCAATATTAAACCATTAGACAATCACTGTGAAGCAAATAACACGTACACCCAAGTCAATAATTGAACCTAAAAATTAAATTACTTAATTTAACTATGTACCGAATACTGATTAAAACAAACCTACACATGACACACATCACAGGCAAGAATACGGTACTTCACAAAAAACAAGACATGTGTTTGTCAGAAACACAATGCCCCCTACTGCGCCGCTTTGAAAAAAAAATTATATTTATCATTTGGCAGGTATAGAAATTATCTCCCTTTAAAGCTTATTACTTCCCTTGGATTTTGTTTTTTGACCTTTGACCTTGAAGGATGACCTTGACCGTTCACCACTCAAAATGTGCAGCTCCATGAGATACACATGCATGCCAAATATCAAGTTGCTATCTTCAATATTGCAAAAGTTATAACCAATGTTAAAGTTTTCGGATGGATGGACAGACAGATGGACAGACTGACAGACAGTTAAACTGCTATATGCCAACCTACCAGGGGCATACAAAGATAAATATTGCTGGGGTATTATACCCCAGCGATTTTTATCTTTTTTGTGAAGTACCCATAAAAAGCATTTTCACAATCCATGAAAAATTACAAAATTCCCAATTGCCATCAAAAAAATTCCCAAAAGGAAAAAAAGTTTCATCAATTTCGTTCTCTTTTGCCAAAAGCGCAATATCTGCAAGAAAACAATTACAAGAGCACCATGGAGCGGATGCCAACGCTCGGCTGTGGGTGCCTGATTTTATTTTTTTTTACCTTTGACCTTGAAGGTCATCATTGACCTTGACCTTTTCACCACTCAAAATGTGCAGGTCGATGAGATACACATGAAAAACAAAAACAAAAACACACACAAAAAGTTTGTTTGACCTTGAAGAATGACCTTGACCTTTCACCACTCAAAATGTGCAGCTCCGTGAGATACACATTCATGCCAAATATCAAGTTGCTATCTTCAAAAATGCAAAAGTTATGGCCATTGTTAAAGTTTTCGGACGACGACTATGACGACGACGCGGCAGACGAGAGGGCTATGACAATACCACGGGTTTTCTTCGAAAACAGCCGAGCTAAAAATGAGCACTGAAACTGAAAATTTCAGCAAAAAGGTATGTAAAAGTATATTTAGATTGGTTAGTACCAAGCATTTAAAAAGAAACATAAATTCCAAATCTGAAGATTTCCAACATGAATTTTCCCGATTTCAGTGTTTTTCGTGCTAATTTTTCCCCATTGGCGCGGTAACGGTACTTTTGCCAATTGGGGATTTTTTTTTAATAAAGAACCGTAAACTACTAAGTGTTATAACCAAAGCTTGTAAGCGCTTTACATATCAGAAAGCATTTATTAATAATTCTTGATTACAATAGCTCCACCATTAGACACAAAACAAGTAAGGGAACATTAGAAGGCATTCTTGTTAATGATTCACAAAGGGTTTAGTATGACACATAACAGTAAATGGGGTTGTTGTGGCATAGTGTTATAAGTGTATGAGTCTATGTATTTTGCGCCCTGATGTACAGTATTATTTTATTTTTTCTATCTGTGACAAAATATGGGAAAATTGTCATCTTGATATTCTGTGATAACTTCCTTTAAATTCTCTAAAAAATTACCAGATTTTATCACCATTAAATCATTTCCATGTTGGAATTGAGTATGATTGTCAACCAGTTAAAAAGCGCACCTGGGTTGAAATAACTTATATTAATGGTCAACATGCATTCATGAATGAAAACAGAGGTTAATCCATTGCTGATGATTATTGTGATGTGTCCAACGGTTTCCAAACACAATATTGTTGATATATCCAATACAAACAGAGACCAAAACCAAATATCTGTTTGACTATGTAGATAAATATATGTGTACACATTATGACATACAGTCCAAACTGAGAACAGCGGTCAGTCAAGGGAAAACTACAATCACATTAACTAAACCTACCTCACATGCGAGTCTAAATGTGAAACAATACAACTATTTTCATTTTAAATAATATAAATTTGCTTGAAATTTCAAAATTCCATGTAACTAAGTCAATAGAACCACTCAACAAGCCAATCTGATTTCCAAAATGTATATGAAACAGTTTTAAATAATTTGGCATTAAAAAAATGTCAAATAGCATTTTCACAATAATGTTTTTATTCAACAATATGACAGTATGGTCATTCCTTATAAATGTATTACAAAAGTTATTTTGTTAAGTCTTAATTTAATTTGCATAATTTAATGATACAGTTATCTACAAATAAATTAATTCTCACCCTGTTATGTATAATGTATTTTGTTTAATTGGATATTTTTCCAGATTAACAGTATTTCATATGAAATCAGTTAGTTAATCTACTAAAACAAGAGATTGTCAAGTGTGAAAGCACTGATGTCAAATATACTACATTTCCATGGTTACCTCTTCAACAGCGTCAGATGATCCAGGGGAGGCAATCTGGAAAGCAGTGTCTAGGGCCGAGTAGTCCACAGTTATCTTCACCACGTCAGTTGCAGAGGGCGACCACACACAAGGCTCTCTGCCAGCTGCAACATATATCTACAGTTTAGCTCAAGGTTAATTGGGCCCTGCTCTGGGAAAACCAGTCTTACTGCATGTGCATAACCCTTTGAGCGCTGGAACCGGATTTTGAAGGCCTTTGCAAACAGTTTGGATCCAGATGAGACGCCACAGAACGTGGCGTCTCATCAGGATCCAAACTGTTTGCTATTCTGATAGTATTCTTTGAAAAAAAATCAAAGAAAATGCTAATTTTACAAATTTAGCAGACAACATTTTAGCAGACGTCAAATTTCCCAGCATGCAAAGGGTTAAAGTATGGTCCCAGATAAGCCTGTGCATTCCACACAGGCAAATCTGGGACGATACTCAGCACTGAATTTTTGTTATTGTTGTCCCAGTTTAGCCTGTGCAGTACGCACATTTTTTGCACATGCATTAATTCCAATTTTCTATTCTATACTATGGACACAAATTATTGACTTATGCACTTAACAGTGACTTTATAGGTAGGCAGCATTTTGATGAAAGCAAAAGTCAGTTCTGTAAAAAAAAAATAATACCGGAATGAAAAAATTATCATAATATTTTCTTTCTTTCTTCTTTTATACACCCAAGAAAATAATCGTTTTGATTGATATTAAACTTTTTAAGTTGTTAATTGAATTAAACTAAAAAAAACAAATAGTACTTTGGGCTTTGTATAAGAGGCAATCTTTGGACAGGCTTTGGTGAAAATTATCACAACAAAGAGCAAATGTGGGGTAAAAACATTTTTGGCATGACTTTAAAGATATTAGGTCAATGATTTGATAGGTAAAATAAGACTGATGCTTGAAATTTAGGTCCTTTATCACCTCTAGGGGATGGGCGCATAGGACATTACTTGTTTTTTGACAATATGGCAAACCATGTTCATTGCAGAGTAATAAAATGACCAGTCTCACAAACAATTTGACTGCTTTCAACAGTTTTTTCTAAGGGGACAAACCCTTATTAATTCATCTACTATATGGCATCTACTCTGTGTCGTACCTATCCGCTCATCAGCCAGGATTACCCACTTGAGAGGATGCAGGGGGTCCCTGGGAGCGGGTCCGAGGGATCGCACCACCGCATTACTCTGCTTCCGACCACGGAATTCACCCAACTGTGACGCTGACCCACTCCCCAAACAACTTTCCAGTGACTTCATGTCTTCTGTTATGTCTCCTGCTAATGAAGATTGTTCAAGTAAAAGATTGTTAATCTTGTTGGAGACTTTGCTGTCTGGATACACATGGCCCTTGCATTCCGGCACATTGATATTCATCTGAAGTTTGCTGCTGATAAGACACGGTTGGGACTTTTGACTGTCACTACAAGCTCCACCTATTGATCCACAACCCTGGCCCACAATGGTGTTGTTACTAAAGGTATTTTGAGCGTTAACACTCGTGTCTGATGAGGTTTTGCTGCAATTGTTAGATTCAATATTCAGGCATGGAGATTTCTTGTCCTGGTTGCTAAAGAACGTGAGATCTGTAGGGGAAACAACACACAGTCTGGGCATGGCTGGTTTAAGAGATCCATCACTGAGGGCATTGACTAGAGAAGGCTCTTTAAGTGTTGAGTTCGCATTGGTAACAGTCCTGTTCTGAGAGGAACTGCTGCTAGTGTCACCATCTCCGCCCTCACAGACTTTGTAGCTAAACACATTGGTCGGAGTTGCATCATTACATTTCTGCTGATTAGATAACTGCTCACTACACCTGTCATTATTAGCCGCTGCCTCATGAGTGCTTCCAAGCCTGTTCTCGGCTCCCTGAGAGGTTACACTGCACTTATAGCTCTGGGAGGTTACACCACACTTTGCCTGCAGTCCAAGGTCCAGCTGATCTGGGAGGTGCTGCAGCCCATTGGTGAGTTTTGACCCGCCCCCACTGTTCAGTTTGGCCACACCCCCAGTGTCTGTACTGTGTACCGTGGTATGTACCTGGTCGTCCACTGTCTGCCATAGTTTACCACTGAAAGAAACAGATAAAGCTTTGCTAAACATGATCCACACAAAACAATTGTGAAAATCATGAGAATAGAAATTAAGCGATTCATGGAAATACAAACAAAATTAAAAACATAAACTGTTTGAATGCAACTTAAACTAATTTGATGAAATTAGGTCATAAAGATTGTGGCAATCTTGGCCAGCTAATTTGACCATCTGTGACATCCACAGCAAAACCCCTCTTAACATGACATGTTCACAGATTTTTGTATTTTTGACAAACTTCATTAAATAAATGAACGACACTGTAATATTTGGAACAGGGATTTGAATCCAGTACCTCTAGAAGCAAAAACTAAAGCCCTACCACACCATTTTTTCTCTCTATATGTTTCAATAGTCTAAAACCCACAATATACGGGCACCCACCAATCTGTACCACCTCTATGCTCAGACCAAAAGTATGAAGAAGAACTAAAAGTAACCCCGCTGTTGCAGCCAGCATTATTGATTCGTTGACACATTACAATTAACAACCCATATGTTGTAGTATCCATACTGCATTGCGGCATATATGATGTGTGAAAACAATGCAAACTATGTCTTTTTAAACGGATTTGTATATGTCTTGTATGGCTACCTACTTTTAACAAAATTATACTATTTTCATGTCCTTCCAAAAGATTATAACCATTATCATATGTTGCATAATATGTACATTTATATAATATTAAGCATTCTTTAGAAACTATGAAATTAACAATTTTAAGTATTTATTCTCCCTTTTTTAAAGAACATTTTTAACAAGACCCTGTTTGTATTTGCGGGGCTTTACTGTGCACAAATTTAATGACAGGAAAATCTTTGTACTCTGAAGAGATTTTGTCAGTTGCAAATGATTGTATTATAATGTTTTATTTTAAAATGTAAAGATACATAATGTACTGACCTGTGAGAGGAGTAGACGGTCTCTATTGCCAGCAAGTCTTGAAGGATGTTCACAAAGTTCACCATACGTGCACTGCCAAACACCTGCATACAGGATTACACATTAACACCTGCATATCTGAGTACACATAAACACTTTTATGAAACTCAAAGCTGTACAGGTCCTAAAAACTAGTTGTTCTGGATATCCATAGATATTTTGCTAAATGAATAAAATTGAACTTTGCTTTGGGAAAACGGGGATTAATGCATGTGAGTAAAGTATTGTCCCAGAGTAGCCTGTGCAGTCAACCTAAACTGGATTTTCGCTAAGAATAAAAATTACCATAAAAGCGGAATGTGTCGTCCCTAATGCACAGGCTTATATGGGAAGACACTTTACGCATACGTATAAGGTCTCATTTGTCCACAGTGAGGGTCAATATGAAATTGCAATACATAGATGAGAAATTACTTCGTCTTAATCGCTATCATGACTTAGTGTATCTACAATACAATAATCAATATTACAGTCCGCAAAGGCTAATCAGGGACGACACTTTGCGTTGTTTTTTTGTATATTTTGTTCAAGGGAAGTCTCTTGTTAGAGAAAATCCATGTAAGGCAGAAAGTGTCGTCACTGATTAGCCTGTGTGGACTGCAGGTGTGTCATACCCGAGCCTGTATCTGGTCTAGCAGGTCCTGGGGGCTGTTGAAGTCGATGTTGTTGGTGGTGGACATCCCTTCCTCATCGGCCATCTTACGCTCGTGGAAGACCTACACACAACAATGGTACATTCATTGACAATGAACATATACGGTATGTCCCACTCACACATCATACTTTACACTCAGGAAAAACAGTGAAATGTTGCATACTGCTCAATCTTTGCTCCCTTGTATAATAATTTTTTAGCTTTGGCCATAAATGAATTTTCCCATTTTCATGTCTTTATCTAAGCAGCGGTTGTGGTTCCAACTTTTTATCCAAACCCTTTTATATTAATATGATTTTGCCAACTATGGGAATGATAGTAAAAAATTAGAGTTCCGCTCTGGGAAAACTGGTCTTAATGCATGTGGGTTAATTATTTTCTTAGATTAGCCAGTGCAGTCCCCACAATCACATAGAAGACAGCACTTTCTGCCTAGACTAGAATTTTGTTTAGGAGAGGCTTCCTTTACATGAAAAATTCCATAAAAGCGGAAAGACATACATGCCATAAATTTTCAGACCGATTCCGAGAAATTGTGCTCAATTCCGAAAGCCTATCCGAAATACACAAGATCTATTAATGTCAAATTAAACATAACTACTTCCATTACAAGATACAAGCCAAGTGTTTTTCGTGTTAGAAAAGAGCGCATGTTATATGAGATAGTTCAGTGCTGATTTAATTTTCAGTCACTGTATACACTTAAAACGTGGACTGCGCGTAACACGGGTGATGAATGCAGACGTTGTCATGGGTGGCACGCGCGGTGTAAGCTATGACGTCAAACTGTTACAACTTACATTGTATGCGCTGAGCGTAAAGGCGTGTTGTTTGTCGCATTATGAGTGTGAATGAATCAGACACCGCGAAAATCCGGGTGAAACTGGATTTATTCATGAATGTGCAATCCGTTAATACTACACAGCCATAGAATTTGAGCAAGCCAATTCACAACGAATAAACCCCTTTTGTTTGACTGTGATTGCGAGACAATCGACAAGATAATAGGACATCCGTTAATTGATCGATTTTGACAAGTAGCGTTATTGCCTAATCGGACAGGCATTGCTTTGGAGACGATGCAATATAAGTGGCAAGCACAGATTTGCATGCTAAGATAAGGAACATACAGGTTTTAATAAAATCTGGGACATTTGACAGATTTCCGGGACTGCGGGACAGGGTATGCATTTCCAGGACTTTCCCGGACGATCCGGGACGTATGGCATGTATGGGAAAAAGTCGTCCCTGATAAGTCTGTGCCAACTACACATGCTTACCTGGGATGATACTTTACGCACATGCATTTAGCTGGGTTTTTCCAGATCACTGCTTATAAACATTTTGGGCAATTGCACCGAGCAATACAAGTCTTGTTCTGGGATAACTGTGCTTTATGCAATTGCGAAAAGTAGATGCACATGAATTAAGCCCAGTTTTCTCTGAACGGGAATCATATAAGTATGACCACTCACCTCAAGCTGCAACAGTAAGTCTTCATCCGGTCCTTCCTTTCTCAGCTGTGAAATCATCTCCAGTAACTGAAGACCTGGGGAAAACAGAAATATATTAAGGACTTAAATCACAAGCCAGATGTGATAACAGGACTTAAATCACAAGCCAGATGTGATAACAGGACTTAAATCACAAGCCAGATGTGATAACAAACTACAAATATGTCACAGACACTGATGCCCTCACAAAACCTGGACACAGACAAATCAACTACATATTTTAAAGTTGACAAAAAGACAAAGGGCAATTACTAAGCTAAAACTTAATTCAGACATTGCTGGTTGCCGTCAAAAGGAATTTCTTTATGATCATACCTGGAATACACATTGAGGTCATTTGACTTAAGAAAGTTTAAGCGAGATTTACTTTAACCCTTTGAGCGCTGGAACCGGATTTTGAAGGCCTTTGCAAACAGTTTGGATCCAGATGAGACGCCACAGAACGTGGCGTCTCATCAGGATCCAAACTGTTTGCTATTCTGATAGTATTCTTTGAAAAAAAATCAAAGAAAATGCTAATTTTAGAAATGTAGCAGACAACATTTTAGCAGACGACAAATTTCCCAGCATGCAAAGGGTTATATAGTAGAAAAACTGTCAAACGGACATAAATCAGCCAAAACTGGTGGCAGCAAAGATTCCTTTCTTTACAATCATCTAAACATTAAAGTCATTTAACGGCGAAAGTTTGAGTGAGATCCACCCAATAGTTTAAGAGGAGATTAAAACACAAGCTTCAGAGAACAACAGACAAAGGGCCATAATTCAGGCATAAAAACACAACAGCGGGAATTCTTTTCTTTAAGATCACCTAGAAATTAAGGTAATGTAACGAGATCCACCCAGTACTTAAAAAGAAGTTCAAAACATGCACAGGCTAATCCAGGACGACACTTTCCCCGCCTAAATTGGATTTTTGCTAAGAAGAGACATCATTTAAACGAAAAATTCCATAAAAGCGGAAATTGTCATCCCTGATTAGCCTTTGCGGACTGCACAGGCTAATCTGGGATGACAATTTAGGCACGAGCATTATGCCCAGTTTTCTCAGGACACGACACAATTATTTATCAAGTTGTAACAATCATGTTTGCACATGTTGGACTAAAAAAGGAACAATGCTATTGAAGTTTGAATGTTGTGCATTGAAAAGTTTCGGGTAGGACAAGTTTGAGTCGAAGTTACAGAAAACTGTAACTGGTGAAGATATTGCAAGTTGGCCTAATCACCAACCAATGAATTCATTGCGAATGCGTATCCTCTCTGAGACTTCAGGTGTGCAGTTGATGAGTGCATTGATGAAGGTGATGATGGCTGTCTTGTACGCCAGAGTGTCCGGCCCCTGAAGGTCACGAACTATCACACTGAATCTGTTCAGCTCATCACATTCATTCTGAAACACAGAGATGTTGAGAGTCAAGGTGGAGATTGCAACAACAGACAAGTGTTTGTATATGAGCCCCACACTGGGATAACTGGGCTTAATGCATGTGCGTAAAGTATGGCCCCAGATTAGCCTGTGCACCAGTCCAGGGCCTGTGACTTCGTAAAATAAAAGATGTGTTTGTCAGAAACACAATGCCCCCTAATGTGCCACTTTTTTTTTTAAAATTACCTTTGAACTTGAAGGATGACCTTGACCTTTGACCACTCAAAATGTGCAGCTCCATGAGATACACATGCATGCCAAATATCAAGTTGCTATCTTCAATATTGCAAAAGTTATGGCCAAGGTTAAAGTTTTGTGACACACACAATGCATACAGACAGACCAAAAACAATATACCCCCTCTTCTTCGAGGAAGGGGGCATAAAAATAAATGGTCACCAAAAAACTTGAAATTTATCTGCACGTCATGTAGGTAGACTCACACACCAAAAATAAGGTCAATATCTGCAAGCGTTATGAAAAAAGGATGGAAAAGTGTTATCCTAGAGAAAAGTCCAAAGCCCGTATTTTCGCCCAAAATCAATAAACTGGAGCGAAACTAAAACTTGATCTGTAAGTCATGCAGGTAGATTCACACAACAACTAGAGCTTTGTCACTGACGTGACGTATACCCCCACATGCTGCATTGACACAGAATATTTTGCATGCTGTGTCACAAAACAAGAGAAGCTTATTTATGGCAATTTTTAAGAATTATTATGCCATTATCATTTATGGCCATTTTGACCTTTGAAATCTTGAATTCTTTGGCATGATACGCCATCCAATGCCTGTGAACAAAATTAATGTGGAGAGTAATATTAAAATCTCACAATGAATGACATAGTTATGGCCCAGACAAGCTTATTTATGGCCATTTTTGACCTTTGAACTCAAAGTGTGACCTTGACCTTGGAGATATCGACGTAATTTTATCGCGCAACACACCGTCCAATAATGGTTAACAAATGTGCCAATTGATTTCAAAATCCCACAATGAACGACATAGTAATGGCCTGGACAAGCTCAACTATGGCTATTTTTTACCTTTGAACTCATGTGTGACCTTGACCTTTGAGATATTGACGTAATTCTTTCGCGCGACACACCGTCCAATGATGGTGAACAAATGTGCCAATTGATTTCAAAGCCTCACAATGAACAACATAGCTATGGCCCGGACAAGCTCATTTATGGACATTTTTAACCTTTGACATCAAAGTGTGACCTTGACCTTGGAGATATTGACGTAATTCTTTCGCGCAACACACT